>OZ024765.1:19707356-19722356 GCA_964016885.1 Eledone cirrhosa
GTAAAGTGGTCGTGGAGGTGCCATGGAAAAAAAGCACCCAGCCCTCATTGTAAAGTGGTCGTGGAGGTGCCATGGAAAAAAAGCACCCAGCCCTCATTGTAAAGTGGTCGTGGAGGTGCCATGGAAAAAAAGCACCCAGCCCTCATTGTAAAGTGGTCGTGGAGGTGCCATGGAAAAAAAGCACCCAGCCCTCATTGTAAAGTGGTCGTGGAGGTGCCATGGAAAAAAAGCACCCAGCCCTCATTGTAAAGTGGTCGTGGAGGTGCCATGGAAAAAATGCACCCAGCCCTCATTGTAAAGTGGTCGTGGAGGTGCCACGGCAAAAAAAAACACCCAGCTCTCACTGTAAATGAGGTTGGTGTTAGGAAGGGCATCCAGTTGTAGACATCAAGCCAGAATTAGTTCCCGTCCCACCCTTGCAAGCAGGGAAAAATCATCATCATCATCATCATCATCATCATCATTTTACGTCCACTTTTCCCTGCTTGCAAAGGTGGGACGTAAATGATGATGATACTCATACACACACACACACGTACATATGCGGGCACACACACATGTATATATGCAGATTAGTAGAATATAGGCATCTTTATTTTATTATAGAAATGAATTCTACAGGACTAGGACTGTTTCATTCACAAGAAATTGCCAGGAATGTCCTCATGATTTCTTATGAATGGAACAGTTCTAGTGCTGTAGAAGTCATTTATATAATAATAAAGCTGCAATTCTTATTGTCACTCTATATATACACTCTTTATATATACTCTATATATACACTCTATATATACACTATATATACAGTGTATATATATACTCTATATATACACTCTATATATACACTCTATACATACACTCTATATATACACTCTATACATACACTCTATATATACACTCTATACATACACTCTATATATACACTATATATACACTCTATATATACACTCTATACATACACTCTATATATACACTCTATATATACGCTGTATATATACACTCTATATATACACTCTATACATACACTCTATACATACACTCTATATATACACTCTATATATACACTCTATATATACACTCTATATATACGCTGTATATATACACTCTATATATACACTCTATACATACACTCTATACATACACTCTATATATACACTCTATATATACACTCTATATATACACTCTATATATACACTATATATACACTAAGTGGAGGCACATGGCTTAGTGGTTAGAGCATTGGTCTTGCAATCGAAAGGTTGTGAGTTCAATTCTCAGACCGGGTGATGTGTTGTTTCCTTGAGCAAGACACTTTATTTCACATTGCTCCAGTTTACTCAGCTGTAGAAATGAGATGATAGGGACTGGGGTCCATATCATTCCACTGCAAAGTGGTCGTGGAGGTGCCACGGCAAAAAGGCACCCAGCACTCACTGTAAATGAGGTTGGTGTTAGGAAGGGCATCCAGCTGTAGAAACCAAGCCAGTATCAGTTCCCGTCCCACCCTTGCAAGCAGGGAAAAGCGGACGTAAAATGAAATGATGATGAAATGATGATGATACACTCTATACATACACTCTATATATACACTCTATACATACACTCTATATATACACTCTATATATACACTCTATATATACACTCTATATATACACTCTATATATACACTCTATATATACACTCTATATATACACTCTATATATACACTCTATACATACACTCTATATATACACTATATATACACTCTATATATACACTCTATACATACACTCTATATATACACTCTATATATACGCTGTATATATACACTCTATATATACACTCTATAGATACACTCTATACATACACTATATATACACTCTATATATACACTCTATATATACACTCTATATATACACTATATATACACTCTATACATACACTCTATATATACACTCTATACATACACTCTATATATACACTCTATACATACACTCTATACATACACTCTATATATACACTCTATATATACACTCTATATATACACTCTATATATACACTATATATACACTCTATATATACACTCTATACATACACTCTATACATACACTCTATATATACACTCTATATATACACTGTATATATACACTCTATACATACACTCTATATATACACTCTATACATACACTCTATACATACACTCTATATATACACTCTATATATACACTCTATATATACACTCTATATATACACTCTATATATACACTATATATACACTCTATACATACACTCTATATATACACTCTATATATACACTCTATACATACACTCTATATATACACTCTATATATACACTCTATATATACACTCTATATATACACTCTATATATACACTATATATACACTCTATACATACACTCTATATATACACTCTATACATACACTCTATATATACACTCTATATATACACTCTATACATACACTCTATATATACACTCTATATATACACTCTATATATACACTCTATATATACACTATATATACACTCTATACATACACTCTATATATACACTCTATATATACACTCTATATATACGCTGTATATATACACTCTATATATAGCAAAGCCCCACGAGAGACGGACCCTGTAACAGTATTGAGTGCTTAGACCAATGTCGCCACTAGTAACCACAACTTACATAATAACATATATATACATGCATACATAAATACATACATATATATATATATGTATATATATATATATATATATATATATATATATATATATATATATATATATATATATATATAAATGTAAGTACGTATGTGTACATACATACATATATGTATACAGACGTACAGTAGTATGTATATATATACATACATGCACACATATATATATATGTACGTATGGGTTTACCGAACATTTATTATAATGTTTGGTTTGTTTGTAAACAAACAGCCCGAATTACACCGTACAGTGCTCGGCAACCATCGTCGCCCTTTTGTTCAACACTGACACAGGAACGATGTACTAGTTTCAAGCTTATTAGCTATCGTCAGCATCATATACCTTCCTGCCAGATGATTGAACGTCTGAAAGTATATACTTTCCTTATGCATATTAACATATTATTAGCACAGATTAAAGTTTAAGCAAAGAATTTTGACTATCACCCATTACGGGACCTTCTGAAGCTATATATATATATATACGATATTAACAAATGGAAACTATATTTATAAAACCATATTTATTTCATTATACATATTTCAAGGATACCAAGTTAAATTATGGTATGCCTTCATCAGACAAAATACAATATATACCAGTTTTATAAATAAACATTGACGTACCCTTTCAAAATGCGACCGTTACTTTTGGAAGACATCAGGATACTTGTCGAGTGCTTTATATCAGTTATAAAAATATTTACTTGTTGTATCCCAACAATTTAAATAGAACTTTTGCATATATATATATATATATATATACAGAGAGAGAGAGAGAGAGAGATGGAGAGAGAGAGATGGAGAGCGAGAGAGAGAGAGAGTGTGTGTGTGTGTGTGTGTGTGTGTGCAGGGAAGATGCAGAGTGGGTATAGAGATATGTAAAATCCTGACCATGGTGCCAAATTGTTTCGGCTCGAGCTGAAACTAGGAGCCTGGTACTGGATGGCACCATCATCATTTTATGTCCGCTTTTTCCTACTTACAAGGGTGGGATGGGTCCTACTCAGCACAGCATCTCTTCAATATATATATATATACATACAATATATATAATAATAATAATGAAATTATTGTGTAAAGTGCTCAGGTGCACTACAACTCGTCAAAGGTGTATGTATAGTACATAGAATAATACACAAATGTCAGGGAAGTACATGTGTGTATGTGTTAGCTGTAGTGTTGGAGGATCTCGGGAAGCATGGAGGCCTTAAAGGATGCAGTGTCTCGACAGCTAACAACTGATGCAGGTAGTTTGTTCCATGCTTCAGCAACTCTGAGCGTGAAAAAATGTTTCCGAAAGTCATGGGAACTGTGCTGTTTTCTTACTTTGTGGGCATGTCCACGTGTGTTAGACACATGGAAATCAAAAAGGTACTCAGGGTTGTTGTTGGCAACATGGTTAACAATTTTGTGGAGAGGGGAAAACACAGAAGAGTGTGTTTTTCTTTACAGGAATTTCAAACCACCAGCGTGAAGAGAATATAAGCTAATAGAGGCATAGGAAAAACATTAAAATTAAAAGTATAAATTAAAATGAGAAACCAACCTCACCTAAATCACACATGTACAAACTCACCAGGAGAATGGTTCACCATTTAAGTGGGCTCCAATTCGCCCCTGTGGGTCATCAGCATTTGTCCACACTACTAGAGGGAACTTAAGTAAACTACCCTTCGACGGAGAGATATAAGGGAAATACGTGCACGAGGCAGTAACCGGTGGCATGGACAGAACAAGCTGCTAGAGATGGCAGCCTATACTGTTCAATTTAAGGTGCTCAACAGCAGAGAGAGCGCAAGGAGCACATATCAAGTAAAATAACAGAGCAAAGGACTCGCGTATAATCCTGTAATTAAATGAGCTCAAAGGAAAGAGTTTTCCTGGGCACTTTATATATATATATATATACATTGAGTCTGTATGTATGTATGTGTGTGTGTGTGTGCGAGAGAGGAAAAGGGAGAGAGAGAGAGAGAAGTGAGGTATCCATAGAAATAGATAGCCAAATAATCATGAATATGCACAAATGCCACAAAATCAGACCCCACACTAACCAACACAAATCCAGCAGAATGCACACAACAATGCATACAACTTATTATATATATTCCGTCTAAATGTCAAGTAAGTTATGCTTTGTGCATACTGCAGAGTCCTTCTGTTTTTTTTATGAAATAAGGTTAAAAGAATGACCTTTTTACGTCTGCAATATCTCAGCATTTTTGGCAAAATTGCTGCCAAAAGAGTTTATTATTATTATCATTATTATCAAGGTGGATTAGCAGTATCGGTAGAGGGTCGGACGCCATGCTTTGACGCACAGAGTTACGGCCCTTGCCATTCTGAGTTCAAATCCCGCCGAAGTTAACTTTGCCTTTCATCCTTACGGGGTTGATAAAATAAAGTACCAGTAATACACTGGGTAATTGCTGGCCTTGTGCCTAACGTAGAAACAATTATTATCGAGGTGGATTGGGGAATTTTTCATTGTTATTTTTTTGTTACATCCTCTGTTTTTGTTTTTTACACGCAGAAATGCCCATTTGTACCTGCCTGTATTGTCCTGTACTGTCCTTAATGTCTACTTTATGTAAACCCTTGTGGTTAATAAAGAAAGCATTATTATCGAGGTGGATTGGCAGTATCGGTAGAGAGTTGGATGCCATGCTTTGCAGCATAGAGTTACGGCCCTTTATGATCTGAGGTCAAATCCCGCCGAGGTTAACCTTGCCTTTCATCCTCACGGGGTCGATAAAATAAAGTGCCAGTCACGCACTGGGGTAGATTTAATTGACTTTCCCCTCCCCCAAAATTGCTGGCCTTGTGCCTATATAAGAAACGGTTATTATTATTATTATTATTAGGGCGGTGGATTGGCAGATTCGGTAGAGGGTCGGACGCCATGCTTTGACGCATTGAGTTACGACCCTTGCCATTCTGAGTTCAAATCCCGCCAAGGTTAACTTTGCCTTTCATCCTTACGGGGTCGATAAAATAAAGTACCAGTAATACACTGGGTAATTGCTGGCCTTGTGCCAAAAGTAGAAACAATTATTATTATTATTATTATTATTATAATAAAGAAAACATTATTATTATTATTATTGAGAGAGAGACTAAGCACAAGAGGTATCAAATGTTGTGTTCTGGAGAGGAGATTGCATTGGTATGGACATGTGATGGGTATGAAGGACGACAGCTGTATAAAAAAGTGCAGGGCAATGAAAGTGCTGGAAGCTACAGAGTGGGTAGACAAAGAAAAACCTGGGACGAGGTGATAAAAACTGACCTTGCTCACTTACACCTCTCTAAGACAATGTCACTGGATAGAGATCTTTGGCGCCATGCAGTTGTACAGAAGATCCAACTGCCATTGTATACAAACCTACACTCAGTAGGCACCTCTTAACCCAATGTACACCCTATCCTGCCACACCCTATCCCATCCTCCCTCTTCCGTTCTGTCCCATTTAAATTCTGCATAGCATCTAAAATAAGGTTTTTTCAGCCCTATACCTCAACCTCATTTGCATACTCATCTTAATAATTTGAAATATCTGACTTTTCTTCTCTTTTCCCTTCACTATCCAAGAAAAACTTGAACCATTAAGGTATCTTTTCTTGGTTATATCAAAATTTATAAAACAAACTTTGTATTTTATCTGATGAAAGCATACCAAAGTTTTGGTACCGTTGAAATATATATAATATAATAAATATAGATTTATAAATATAGTTGCCATTTATTTAATATCATTGAATATTATACTCCAGAAAACCTGTCGAGTTCTCTGAATCAGTTATAAACATTTATATTTGTTGAATTACCAACAAATTGAATATCCCTTTTGCTTTTATATATATATATATATATATATATATATATATATATATATAATTTTTTTTTTTATATATCTCTTGTATTACTTTTATTTATATATTTTTTACCCGTTAAACTCTTGCCTTTCTTGAGGAGACTTTTCAAATATTTCACTATGTTTTAAATTGCCTTTTCCGATGAATGAATGAGGACGTTTTTCGTATTCGTCTTATTCGGGAAACCTCTGGTAATGAGGTAATTATATTGTATTGTTTATTATACATTAAATTTTGCTCTGGTACTTACATAGAGCACTCTTCACTCCTGTGACTTTTTCAATTTTCAACGGAAACTTCAATACTTATATATATATATATATATATATATGAATAAAGTTAGTCCTTCATCAGAGATCTTCCAACCATCATTGGTATTTCATCGCTTTAAAGACCATATACCTCCGGTTGGTGCGAGCAACAGCTAAAAAAAGTCGTTGGGACACGTAAATAAAGGGGACACGAGAGTGTAAACAAACAAAGATGGTGAAGCAACGAAAAGTGAGGAAGAAAGAGTCAAGTCCCAAATTTCTATGAATATAAATTCGGTGAAATCGTGAACGAGAGAGAATAAAGACCATCAAACCTGGTTGGAATGTGAGCAAGGAAGGAATTCCGTACAGGTCTAACGGGAGGAAGAGGGATCTAGTCTGTGAATTCAGTGAACGTAAGTTCTGTGAAATCGTAGACGAGAGAGAGAAAAAAAGCGACCTGCCTGACCAAGGGTGCGAAAGAAAAGAATTACGCACAGGTCAAACGGGGAGGAGGAGAGGTAGTAACAGAGAGTGAGTGAGTGAAGGGTGAGGAAGAGGCTAACAGAGAGAGTGACTGTTAGAGAGGGTAAAGATACAGAGAAAGAGGAAGCAGGAAGAACGAAATAGACGGGTCACAGCGGGGGGAAAAATATGTGTAAATATGAGAATAAACGTGCTGCGTGGTTGCTAATGGGTTACATATGAATAAAGTTAGTCCTTCATCAGTGATCTTCCAACCATCATTGGTATTTCATCGCTTTAAAGACCATATACCTCCGGTTGGTGCGAGCAACGGAAGGGATAACAAAATATCGTTATAGGTAATCCAGTTAGAGGTTGTAATTACTTCGTATTGTGGATAGTTTTAGCGTACGCCGTTGTTTGACTCAACAAAGGGTTTATGTAGGTGGCGAGTTTATGAGTTCTCTTGTGTATATATATATATGTATATGTCTGTGTATATATATATATATGCATATATCTGTGTATATATATATATATATGTTGATTTGTTCTTCTTTTGGGATACCTTAGATATATACATATCATGATGATGATGATGATGATGATATGTATATATCTAAGGTATCCCAAAAGAAGAACAAATCAACAAGATTGGCAGCCAGAGAGTGACATGTTTAACATAAGAGGTTTCCTTCTCTTAGATGTCTCAACAAAAACTAGGGGTCCCTCACTCCGGGTGGGCTGGTCACATACTTGGGTACCAAACTGTATTTCCATATCCCCACACATGCATACATAATACATACACAAGCACACATGCAAAAGGAAAATGAACTGCAACCACTAAAACAACCACAACAATAACTACAACAGCAACAACACCCACCACTACAACAGCCACCACCAACACCACCACCACAACAACAACAACCACCACCAACACTACCACCACTACCACTACCACAGCAACAACAGCCACCACCACCACTACCACAGCAACAACAGCCACCACCACCACCAACAACACCACAACAACAACAACCACCACCAACACCACCACCACTACCACAGCAACAACAGCTACCACAGCAACAACAGTCACCACCACCACCAACACCACCACAGCAACAACAGCCACCACCACCACCACCAATACCACCACCACCACTACCACCACCACCACTACCACCACCACCACCATCAACAACAACAACCTCACCACCATCACCACCACCACCAATACCACCACCAGCAAGAACACCACCACCACTACCACCACCAACACCACCACCACCACAGCAACAACGGCCACCACCACCACAACGACAATCTCTGCAACACCCACAGCAACAACAACAACAACAACCACAGCAACAACAACAACAACAACAACAACCACAGCAACAACAACAACAACAACCACAGCAACAACAATCACTACCACCCCAACAACAACCGTGTTACTGTTTCAATGTAGATCTTGCAGGTTTATAGGGTGAAGAGACATATGTTAACAACATTCACCCAAGCTCCACCCTCAACCCACCCCACCCCACCTCGTTACACCCCACCCCACCTCATACCACCACACCCCACCCTCATTCCACCCTCATTCCACCACACCCCACCCTCATTCCACCCTCATTCCACCACACCCCACCCTCATTCCACCCTCATTCCACCACACCCCACCCTCATTCCACCCGTTATCGTACATCAAATATTACAACACATTTTCTAGACCCCCGCCTGTGACTCTAACCACCATAACCACAATCTTCACCACCACAACCACCACCACTACAACGTCCACCACCACCACTACAACCACCACCACCACTACAACCATCACCACTACAACCTCCCCCACCACCACTACAACCATCACCACCACAACCATCACCACTACAACCTCCACCACCACCACTACAACCATTACCACCACAACCATCACCACCACAACCATCACCACTACAACCTCCACCACCACCACAACCATCACCACTACAACCTCCACCAGCACCACAACCATCACCACTACAACCTCCACCACCACCACAACCATCACCACTACAACCTCCACCAGCACCACAACCATCACCACTACAACCTCCACCACCACCACAACCATCACCACTACAACCTCCACCACCACCACTACAACCATCACCACCACAACCATCACCACCACAACCATCACCACTACAACCTCCACCACCACCACAACCATCACCACTACAACCTCCACCAGCACCACAACCATCACCACTACAACCTCCACCAGCACCACAACCATCACCACTACAACCTCCACCAGCACCACAACCATCACCACTACAACCTCCACCACCACCACAACCATCACCACTACAACCTCCACCACCACCACTACAACCATCACCACCACAACCATCACCACTACAACCTCCACCACCACCACCACAACCATCACCACTACAACCTCCACCACCTCAACCTCCACCACCACCACTACAACCATCACCACTATAACCTCCACCACCACCACCACCACCACAACCATTACCACTATAACCTCTACCACCACCACCACAACCACCACCACCACAACCATCACCACTATAACCTCCACCACCACCACCACCACAACCATTACCACTATAACCTCTACCACCACCACCACAACCACCACCACCACAACCACCACTACCACAACCATCACCACTATAACCTCCACCACCACCACCACAACCAGCACAACCATCACCACTATAACCTCCACCACCACTACAAGACCAACAACTGTTTATATATATATATATACGATATTAACAAATGGAAACTATATTTATAAAACCATATTTATTTCATTATACATATTTCAAGGACACCAAGTTAAATTATGGTGTGCTTTCATCAGATAAAATATAATATAGAGCAGTTTTATAAATAAATATATATATAGGATAGACATTGTTTTGTAAATAAACCAATTATATAATTGTTTCTACTATTGGCACAAGGCCAGCAATTACCCAGTACATTACTGGTACTTTATTTTATCGACCCCGTAAGGATGAAAGGCAAAGTTAACCTCGGCGGGATTTGAACTCAGAATGTAAAGGGACATAACTATGCTAGAAAGCATGGCGTCCAACCCTCTACCGATACTGCCAATGAATAAGAAACTAATGAGTTAATACCGCGGAATGTTACATTGATGGAATGTGGTAAATATAAGAAGGAATTGGGAGGTATTCATAGAACATCAGAGACGAGCTTACATATTGAAGCATATCTGAGGATCTTTTAATTCCAGAGTCAGGTTCGATCAATAATAGATCATTCCTCGAGCTGATCGACAGTGAAACATATGAAATATGTTATTAAATATGTTATGATGCAACACTGATACTTTGTACCTTTATTCTTATACTATATATATATATATTATCATTATCATTCATCATCATTTTACGTCCGCTTTTCCCTGCTTGCAAGGGTGGGACGGGTCTTATTCAGCACAGCATCTCTCCACTCGTCACGGTCCTTCGTCATCTCCACCGTGAGCTTCAATGATCTGAGATCTGTTCTCACCACCTCCGCCCATGTTTTTCGTGGTCTACCTCTACCACGTCTTCCTTCAACTGGCATTTCCTGGCACTTCTTCACCCATCGGTCATCCTCCATGCGCATCACATGTCCATACCACCTCAGTCTCCTCTCCCGTACACTACATTCTATCCCTCTCAGACACAGTTTCTCTCTCAACACATTTATGCTGGATCGTTCACACACATTTACACTGCACATCCAATATATATATATATTATATGGCATCATGCAGTAATATAGATGACCCAACTTCCCACAGGGAAGAAGCTGAAGCTGAAGCATATAGAAAATATGCCCCCACCCCCTCCCACTGCAAAGTGGTCGTGGAGGTGTCACAGCAAAAAAGCACCCAGCCCACACTGTAAAGTGAATGTGAAGGCGTCACGGAAAAAAAGCACCCAGCACTCACTGTAAAATGAGGTTGGTGTTAGGAAGGGCATCCAGCTGTAGAAATCAAGCCAAAATCAGTTCTGTATGAGCAAGACATGGTCACCTGACCTGGCATTGCTCACAACAGGACAACCCGTCTGACCCATGCTAGCATGGAAGAATAGCCTAAAACGGTAATGATGATGATGATATTTCCCGACACCGAAGGCGCTTCGTCCTCGAGGAGGCACCCTAATTTTGACAACCAAAAATTTGAAAAAAAATAATAAACAACCTTTGGCCTCCGGGACGCATGGTAGAATTTTTGAAATACAGTATCATCATCATCATCATCATCACCGTCTTACGTCCGTTCTTCCACGCTACCATGGGTTAAACGGGTTGTCCTGTTGTGGGCAGTGCCCGGTCGGCTGACCTTGTCTTGCTCATATGGGAACTGATTCTGGCTTGATTTCTACAGCTGGATGCCCTTCCTAACACCAACCTCACCTACAGTGAGTGCTGGGTGCTTTTTTGCCGTGACACCTACATGTCTACTTTACAGTGAGGGCTGGGTGCTTTTTTGCCGTGACACCTACATGTCTACTTTACAGTGTGGACTGGGTGCTTTTTTGCCGTGACACCTACATGTCTACTTTACAGTGTGGATTGGGTGCTTTTTTGCCGTGACACCTACATGTCTACTTTACAGTGTGGACTAGCTGCTTTTTTGCCGTGACACCTACATGTCTACTTTACAGTGTGGACTGGCTGCTTTTTTGCCGTGACACCTACATGTCTACTTTACAGTGTGGACTGGGTGCTTTTTAGCCGTGACACCTACATGTCTAATTTACAGTGTGGACTGGGTGCTTTTTTGTCGTGACACCTACATGTCTACTTTACAGTGTGGACTGGGTGCTTTTTTGCCGTGACACCTACATGTCTACTTTACAGTGTGAACTGGGTGCTTTTTTGCTGTGACACCTACATGTCTACTTTACAGTGTGGACTGGCTGCTTTTTTGCCGTGACACCTACATGTCTACTTTACAGTGTAGACTGGGTGCTTGTTTGTCGTGACACCTACATGTCTACTTTACAGTGTGGACTGGGTGCTTTTTTGTCGTGACACCTACATCTCTACTTTACAGTGTGGACTGGGTGCTTTTTTGTCATGGCACCTACATGTCCACTTTGCAGTGGGGGTTGGGTGCTTTTTTGTCCTCGACCACTTTGCAGTGGGGATTGGGAACATATTGTCTATATGCTTCAGCTTCGGCTTGTACCTGTGGGAAGTCGGGTCCACACTCTAAATATATGAAATATTAAGCAAGGAAACCAATGAAAGAGGACAGGAGAGTGATTAGTTAAGAAAATTACAAACCAGTAGAGGGAGGTTTAGTGTGCTCAATGTCTATAGTCTGTAAGACAGGCAAACAAAGTAATTCGTAGAAAATATGTCTTGCAGAATTATTATAGGCAGAGCTAAAAAGTATGTTTTAACCCTTTAGTGTTCAAACCAGCCAAAACTGGTCAGAATTCTCTACCTCTTTCTGTTGAAACTGGCTGTAACTGGTCGCTCAAACTGATGTTAAGGTATTGTTCTCAAAATAAATACTTTTAAAATCTCATAGATTCGATATTATGTGAGGTAAAGCCTTTACTGTGAAAATACAATAGTATATATAGAATAATGTAAATGTTATGTGAGATAATTATGTGAGGTAAAGCCTTTACTGTGAAAATACAATAGTATATATAGAGTAATGTAAATGTTATGTGAGATATTATGTGAGATAAAGCCTTTGCTGTGAAAATACAATAGTATATATAGAGTAATGTAAATGCTAAAGAGTTAAATGTCAGAGAACACAACAACAATTTAATATAATACAATATCAACATGGGAATATTATGTTTATATAAAGTTTATGTTGTTGTTGTGGGTGGTGGTGGTGGCGTTGGTGGTATGGTGGTGGCGATGGATGGGGGTGGTTTGGTGGTGTGGTGGTGGTGTGTTGTTGGTGGTGTTGGTGGTATGATGGTGGTGTTGTTGTTCTTGTTGGTATTGTTGTTGGTGGTATTGTTGTTGTTGTTGTTGTTGTTGTCAGCAGCAGTGTTGCTATTGTTGTTGTTCCTCATTAAATTATTACAACCATATTACAATATTTGCTCGTCTCCCACAGTGAGTGATGCTGTGTCAACATATGTTAGTGTTAGCTATCATCCCTGTGCAGTCACCCATCCACACATATGTTTAGAAACTAAAACTGTAGCCATCACTCACAATCAAGTAGGATTTGGTAGTATGTATGAGCTAAAGAAAAGTTTGAAAGAGTAAAAGCAAACACTTTGCTTAACTCTTTAGCATTTACCCAGTCCTAAATAAATGAGGTTGTGTAGGTATCACAACAAAAAAACACACAGTCCACGCTGTAATGTGGTCGTGTAGGTGTCACAACAAAGAAACACACAGTCCACGCTGTAATGTGGCCGTGTAGGTGTCACAACAAAAAGACATACAGTCCACGCTGTAATGTGGCCGTGTAGGTGTCACAACAAAAAACACACAGTCCACGCTGTAATGTGGCCGTGTAGGTGTCACAACAAAGAAACACACAGTCCACGCTGTAATGTGGCCGTGTAGGTGTCACAACAAAGAAACACACAGTCCACGCTGTAATGTGGTCGTGTAGGTGTCACAACAAAAAAACACACAGTCCACGCTGTAATGTGGATGTGTAGGTGTCACGACAAAAAAACACACAGTCCACGCTGTAATGTGGTCGTGTAGGTGTCACGACAAAAAACACACAGTCCACGCTGTAATGTGGCCGTGTAGGTGTCACGACAAAAAAACACACAGTCCACGCTGTAATGTGGTCGTGTAGGTGTCACAACAAAAAAACACACAGTCCACGCTGTAATGTGGATGTGTAGGTGTCACGACAAAAAAACACACAGTCCATGCTGTAATGTGGCCGTGTAGGTGTCACGACAAAGAAACACACAGTCCACGCTGTAATGTGGTCGTGTAGGTGTCACGACAAAAAACACACAGTCCACGCTGTAATGTGGCCGTGTAGGTGTCACGACAAAAAACATACAGTCCACGCTGTAATGTGGCCGTGTAGGTGTCACAACAAAAAGACATACAGTCCACGCTGTAATGTGGCCGTGTAGGTGTCACAACAAAGAAACACACAGTCCACGCTGTAATGTGGCCGTGTAGGTGTCACAACAAAAAAACATACAGTCCACGCTGTAATGTGGCCGTGTAGGTGTCACAACAAAAAGACATACAGTCCACGCTGTAATGTGGTCGTGTAGGTGTTACGACAAAGAAACACACAGTCCACGCTGTAATGTGGTCGTGTAGGTGTCACGACAAAAAACATACAGTCCACGCTGTAATGTGGCCGTGTAGGTGTCACAACAAAAAAACACACAGTCCACGCTGTAATGTGGTCGTGTAGGTGTCACGACAAAGAAACACAGTCCACGCTGTAATGTGGCCGTGTAGGTGTCATAACAAAAAAACACACAGTCCACGCTGTAATGTGGATGTGTAGGTGTCACGATAAAAAACATACAGTCCACGCTGTAATGTGGCCGTTTAGGTGTCACAACAACAAAACATACAGTCCACGCTGTAATGTGGCCGTGTAGGTGTCACAACAAAGAAACACACAGTCCACGCTGTAATGTGGCCGTGTAGGTGTCAC
>OZ024765.1:19727356-19747356 GCA_964016885.1 Eledone cirrhosa
GCGACGCCTGGGCTGGTTTGGGCACGCTTTGAGACTTCCCCCGGAGAGACTGGCGAACCAAGTACTTAAATGGAACCCACAGGGAAGCAGACGGAGAGGGCGACCCAAAATGAACTGGCGCCAGACGGTTGAGAGGGACCTGCGAGCGAGAAACAGACAATGGCGGGACGCTGTGCAACTGGCTGCTGACCGAACGCGGTGGAACACTATGATTGCCTCATGCAAGACGCGGGAGCTTCTGAGTCTGAGTCTGAAGTCCGACAAACATAAATGTTTATAATGTGTCATTTAAATAAACGGTTGTTTTTCAATTATTTACATATTCATTTGCATATTCACACATAAGTTTGAATAATTCCTAATATATTTCCACTATCCAGTGAACTTCCAACCGATAAGGTATGATTTTCATGGGTATGTCTATTTATAAAACAAACTTTGTATTTTATAATATTTGTCTTGGTACCCTTGAAATATATATAATAAAATAAATATGGTTTTATAAATATAGTTTCCATTTATTTAATATCATTGTATATATATATATATGGTTGGCAAATCACTGATGAGGGACTAATTTTATAATATGTAACCCATGTGCAACCACGCAGTTTTCCTCTTTCTTCCCATGTTTTTTTATATATATATATATATATTGATTCCATCCTGATATATATATATACACACACACACATATATATATATATATATATATATAAATTTTTCAATCATATTTTTTTATTTGTTTGACCCGAATTACTTGGTCGTTTCTATGGCTGTGTGGATAATGGTTTAACCATCGTCTCAGTGTGTTTGGCCTTTTAACGTATGTTGTAGCTCTGGTTCGTTAGAATCTATTGAGCGTTTGCCACACATCCCGGAAGTTGTTTTTCGCTAATTTCCAATAGCCGAAATACGATTCTCGCTAATTTATATCTGTATATATATATATATATATGTGTGTGTGTGCGTGTGTGTGTGTGTGTGTGTGTGTATATATATATATATCAGGATGGAATCAATTTGAAACTGGTTTGACCATTATTCAAAAGAGTACTCAATACTTGGGGCAGTAGAGTATGGCTATATTATGTCGAGGTTAACTTTGCCTTTCATCCTTACGGGGTCCATAAAATAAAGTACCAGTAATGTACTGGGTAATTGCTGGCCTTGTGCCAAAAGTAGAAACAATTATAAAGAGGAGGCACATGGCTTAGTGGTTAGAGCATTGGCCTTGCAATCGAAAGGTTGTGAGTTCAATTCTCAGACCGGGTGATGTGTTGTTTCCTTGCGCAAGACACTTTATTTCACATTGCTCCAGTTTACTCAGCTGTAGAAATGAGATGATAGGGACTGGGGTCCCTATCATTCCACAGTAAAGTGGTCGTGGAGGTGCCACGGCAAAAAAGCACCCAGCACTCACTGTAAATGAGGTTGGTGTTAGGAAGGGCATCCAGCTGTAGAAATCAAGCCAGCATCAGTTCCCGTCCCACCCTTGCAAGCAGGGAAAAGCGGACATAAAATGATGATGATGATGATGGCACCCAACGGCTGAGCTCTTGCAGTTTCAGCAGCTAGTGCCAGACTATTTGCTGACTGCAAGCTGTTGAAATGGTAAGAGCTCATCCGTCATGTTCCGACTCTTTATAATATATATATATTACCATCTTTGATTGTTTACAGTCTCGCTCGTTCCCCTTTATTTACGTGTCCCAACGACTTTCTTTAGCCATTGCTCGCACCAACCGGAGGTATATGGTCTTTAAAGCGATGAAATACCAATGAAGGTTGGAAGATCACTGATGAAGGACTAACTTTATTCATATATATATATATTCATATATATATATATACAATATATTAACAAATGGAAACTATATTTATAAAACCATATTTATTTCATTATACATATTTCAAGGACACCAAAGCAAATTATGGTGCGCTTTCATCAGATAAAATATAATATAGATCAGTTTTATAAACAAATATTGATATACCCTTAAAAGAATGCGACCATGTCTGTTGGAAGCTCCCGGATAGTGGGGTTACTAATTTTATTATTGGTGTATTATGCAAATTAGTGTCGGAGAGGTTTACTCCAAAAATTTGTTGAGTGCTTTATATCAGTTATAAAAATATTTGCTTGTTGTATCCCAACAAATTAAATATAACTTCTACATATATATATATATATATATATATATATATATATATATACATATATATATATATATATATATATATATATATATATATATATATGACCTAGATGAAATGCAGTTCGGGTTTGTGTCAGGCAAAAGTACCACAGACGCTCTTTTCATAGTACGACAACTACAGGAGAAGTACCTAGCTAAAGGTAAACCCCTCTACTTAGCTTTTGTCGACTTGGAGAAAGCCTTCGACAGAGTCCCCCGCTCCATTATCTGGTGGGCTCTTAGAAAACTAGGCGTTGACGAATGGCTTGTGAGGGCTATACAAGCCATGTATAAAGAAACAGTCAGCAAGGTTAGAATTAACAACGAATATAGTGAAGAGTTTAGCGTAAAAGTTGGCGTCCATCAGGGCTCTGTTCTCAGCCCCCTACTATTTATTATTGCCCTTCAGGCTATAACAGAGGAGTTCAAGACAGGCTGCCCATGGGAACTCCTATACGCAGACGACCTGACACTCATAGCGGAATCAATGGCCGAGCTAGAGAAGAAATTCCAAACATGGAAGCACGGCCTAGAGTCAAAAGGACTTAAAATTAACCTGGCTAAGACCAAAGTTCTAGTTTGTAGGAAAGAAAACAAGGCGGCGGTCCCTTCTGGGAAATGGTCGTGCTCGGTGTGTAGGAAAGGCGTAGGTAGAAACTCCATTTTGTGTCCTAAATGCAAAGTATGGGTGCATAAAAGATGTAGTGGGATCACAGGTAAGCTAACTAAGAACATAGATTTTACATGTGGCCGGTGTTCTGGTGCAATAAGTAGCAGCAAGTGCCCACACAATACTAGCTCTTTCAATTGCGCAGAGGGTTCTATAGAAATAGTGGACAGCTTCCGTTACCTGGGCGATAAAATCAGCAGTGGGGGAGGGTGCTCTGAAAGTACTGTAGCTAGAGTCAGAACTGGTTGGAAAAAGTTCAGAGAGCTTATACCACTATTAGCTGCTAAAGGGTTCTCCCTAAAAATGAAAGGCAGGTTGTACGATGCCTGCATACGAACAGCAATGTTGCATGGCAGTGAGACCTGGGCATTGTGTGCAGAGGATATACGCAGACTAGAGAGGAACGAAGCTTGCATGCTCCGCTGGATGTGTAACAGTAATATACGTGAACGGCAAAGCATAAACGAACTAAGGAAAAAATTAGAGATAAGAGGGATCAGATGTTGTTTACTCGAGAGAAGGCTACGTTGGTATGGACACGTGATGCGCATGAAAGTCGATAGCTGTATAACAAAGTGCAGGGCAATAAAGATAGACGGTAGCCACGGAATAGGCAGACCTAGAAAAACCTGGGACGAGCTGATAAACTCCGACCTCACACACTTACACCTCTCCAAGACAATGTCACTGGACCGAGACCTTTGGCGGTACTCAGTAACAGAGAAGACCCGCCTTGCCAGTAGGCATCTCTAACAAAATACACCCCGTCCCACCACCACCACCCCCACCCCATCCACACCACCCCGTCCTATGTAAAGTTATGTTGGTGCCGCGCCATCCGGGCCGAAACAAATGAGATCGTGTAGGTGTCACGACAAAAAAACACACAGTCCACGCTGTAATGTGGCCGTGTAGGCAACACGGTAAAAACCTCCCAGACCCACACTGTAAATGTGGTTGGTGTTAGGAAGGGCATCCAACTGTAGAAAACCTGCCAGACAGTCCTATGCGAGCAAGACAATCACTCTTGCCTCAAGTGGGACTACCCCCGTCCAAACCCATGCAAGCGTGGAACACGGACGTTAAACGTTGATGATGATGATGATGATGATATATATATATATATATTATAAGTACAGATTAAAGTTTAAGCAAAGAATCGCTGCTTTTACCCTTTTACGTGATCTTCAGAAGATCCCTTACAAGGATGAAAGCAGCGATTCTTTGTTTAAATTTTAATCTGTACTTATAATAAATATTTGCTCTATGGCTATATATAATCCTTATCGAGCCCTCTTCGGAATTTAGTCTTCACTAAGCTGCACTAATTGTGGGTAACCTAATCTTAATTAGCCCTTCTCAATTAAATCCTCTTCACCCACCTCCAGTATCCTTTATTTATACAGTGTCTGCTATTGAAACGTTAGTTCTTGTCTGATGACCCTGTGATAAACAGGAGAAAATCAGAGTAACAAGCGAGGAAACAGGCGAAATCTAGAATAACAAGACCCACTATAGTAATACAGAGTACCCGACCTCCCATGGGTACAAGCTGAAGCATATAGACAATATGCCCCCACACCCTCCCACTGCAAGGTGGTCGTGGAGGTGCCACGGCAAAAAAGCACCCAGCACTCACTGTAAATGAGGTTGGTGTTAGGAAGGGCATCCAGCTGTAGAAATCAAGCCAAAATGAGTTCCTATATGAGCAAGGCATGGTCAGCCGACCAGACACTGCCCACAACAGGACAACCCATCTAACCCATGCTAGCATGGAAGAACGGACGTAAAACGGCGATGATGATGATGATGATGATATATTACTCTTTTACCTGTTCCAGCCATCCGGCTGAGGCCATGCTGGGGCACCATATATATATATGTTTGTCTGTGTGTATATAAAGGGCGGTGGATTGGCAGTATCGGTAGAGGGTCGGACGCCATGCTTTCCAGCATAGTTACGTCCCTTTACGATCTGAGTTCAAATCCCGCCGAGGTTGACTTAGCCTTTCATCCTTACGGGGTCGATAAAATAAAAGTACCAGTAATGCACTGGGTAATTGCTGGCCTTGTGCCTAAAGTAGAAACAATTATTTATATATATGATGAAATGAACAGACTTGCTTTTTCACAAAGAAAATTTTCATCTTTTATTTCTCGTTTTATTTTCCGATGAAGGATTAGTGTCTGAAACATTAACACTTTTTCTACAATATTAAGCATGAAACTAATATATATCTTTATTGTATTTCGTTGACTGTTGTGCTTCTTACATTTGCTTTTCACATATAAGGAAGTATATTTAGAAAGCGGTGAGTGGAGTTTGAAAATTGAAATAGAATGGTATATATGTGGTTGGTGTTAGGAAGGGCATCCAACTGTAGAAAACCCGCCAGACAGTCCTATGCGAGCAAGACAACCACTCTTGCCTCAAGTGGGAAAACTCCCGTCCAAACCCATGCAAGCGTGGAACACGGACGTTAAACGATGATGATGATGATGATGATGAATGTTACAACATCTTTTTGACTAATTAAAATAGTTAAGTTAGTTTATACGTCCCGTTAGTAAACTATTTTATTTAGTCAAAAAGTTACGGCAAATACTTCTATTTCAATTTTCAAATATATATATATATGTATACGTTATATACATATGTTATATATATATGTTATATACATATGTATGTGCATATATGTCTAAAGAAGATTGCATTATCAGCTAAAATGTAACTCCTTAACATAATTTTAAAAGATGTCATGTTGTTTGAAAATGATAACAAAAAGTGTATATATATATATATATACACACAAACATACATAGACGCAAATATACACAGATATATATATTTATTTACCTTCCTGTAGACCCACTCTGTTTTTTCTTCCCATACACAGAGTACTTCTCTGATTTGTGGTCTCCTTGGTCTCAACACCACACACTTCATATATTTATATTTGTATATTTATGAATATATGTTACGTGTGTGTGTGTATATATACACACACACATATATATATATATATATATATATGTATATATATATATATATTTTTATATATACACACATATATATATATATACACATGTATACATATATATATATATATATATATATATATATATATATATATATACACACACATATATATATATATATATATCTACATGTGAGTGTGTGTATATATATATATATATATATGTATATATATACACGTGTATATATATATATATACATATATATATACACATGTATACATATATATATATACACATGTATATATATACACACACATGCATATATATATATATATATATATACACACATATATATATATACATGTATATATATATATATACACATGTATATATATACACACACATGTATATATATATATACACATGTATATATACACACACATGTATATATATATATATACACATGTATATATACACCCACATGTATATATATATATATATATATATATATATATATACACACGTATATATACACACACATGTATATATACACACACATGTATATATATATATATATATACACATGTATATATATACACACACTTGTATATATATATATATAGACATTTACATACAATGTGACAGCAATGATGATAGCCATAGAGTTAAGTTTTGAGAGATAGTGTTGAACCACTTGAGAGAACAATATAATATAATGTGTGTAAAGACATTATCTTTTTTAGCTTGCAGTAATAATTCATCACTTTATCTTACAGTTTCTGGTTTAGATAGCAAGGTGAAGGTCACTGGAACAAAAATATTGCTGATTTTACATGAATATATCTTTTAGTTTATATATATATGTCAGATATGTCAAGGTGAAGGTCGAGAGTTGAAAATATTGCTGATGTTGCTTAAATTCAGTATATACTCAAATATAAGCTGACCCCACTATTTTATGCCTGAGAAATGGGTAAAAATCCAAACCTTATTTATGTAGAATTTGAAGTCTGCTGAAAATTGGCAAAATATTGTCCCCAAAAATATGTTGACTTCACTTTTTTATGTCTGAGAAATTGGCAAAAATCCAAACCTTATATATACTTTGCTCTAATACTGTAAATTTTTACTGTAATACTGTAAATTTTCACAACAATCTGTCTACCAGTAAAGATACTATAAACATTTAGTACAAAACAACACAATGACTACATCACATTAAATATTAAAGTCTTTACTGTAATACTGTAAATTTTCACAACAATCTGTCCACCAGTAAAGATACTATAAGCATTTAGTACAAAACAACACTATGACTACATCACATTAAATATTAAAGTCTTTACTGTAATACTTTAAATTTTCACAACAATCCGTCCATTAGTAAAAATTCTGTAATCATTTGAATTAATAAACCTGTTTTTTTTATATATATAAAGAATGATGTACTCCTGCACAGAGATGCTATAGAATAGGGTGAAGAATCTATGAAGAATCTAACATGATATTTGGGAGATATGGCATTTGATTCCTCATAGCATATGATGCGTATGAAGGATGACAGCTGCATAAAAAGGTGCAGAGCACTAGAAGTGGATGGAAACCATGGAGTGGGGAGACCCAAGAAGACCTGGGATGAGATAATAAAAGCTGACCCTGTCCAATTGCACCTCTCAAAAGCAATGACATAGGGCCGTGACCTCTGGCGTCCCACAGTAATACAGAAGACCCGACTTCCCACAGGTACAAGCTGAAGCTGAAGCATATAGACAGTATGCCCCCACCCCCTCCGACTCTAAAGTGGTCATGGAGGTGTCACGACAAAAAAAATCACCCAGCCCACACTGTAAAGTAGACGTGTAGTCGGAAAAGAAGCACCCAACACTCACTGTAAAATGAGGTTGGTGTTAGGAAGGGCATCCAGCTGTAGAAATCAAGCCAAAATCAGTTCTGTATGAGCAAGACATGGTCACCTGACCTAGCATTACCCACAACAGGACAGCTCGTCTAAACCCATGCTAGCGTGGAAAAATGGATGTAAAACGGTGATGATGATAATGATAGCAACTGATGGCAACTTCTTTTTCACTCTATTTTATAGCATCTCTGCACACGAGCACATCATTCTTTATATTAAATTTATCTTCTCAGCACTTTGTAAAAGTCCCAAGAATCAGCTACGTATACACAATGTCTATTTAAAAATATTTTTTGTTAAATCATTACAGGAAATTAAGAGTTAAATGGAATGATCCTTCTTCAGCTGCAACGATGAGTGTTCCAGTTGTAACAATGAGTGATCACAGGAGCAGCCTTTTCGTGAAATTAACATGTAAGTAATACAGAGTTTTCTCAACTGTTATTTCTATAATAGTTAAGTATTATTGTGGAGGTGTGTGATCAAGTGGTAAAGGTGTTGGACTTATGATGACCTTAATATCGTGGGTTTGATTTCTAGACTGGGACATGTGTTGTGTTCTTGAGAAAAACACTTCATTTCACATTGCTCCAGTGGTTAAGGTGTTAGACTTACAATCATGTCATGGGATAGATTCCTGGGTTGCTTGTGTTCTTGAGAAAAACACTTCATTCCACATTGTTCCAGTGGTTAAGGTGTTGGAGTTACAATCATGTCGTGAGATCAATTCCCGGGTTGCTTGTGTTCTTGAGCAAAACACTTCATTTCACGTTGCTCCAGTGGTTAAGGTGTTGGACTTACAATCATGTCGTGGGGTCGATTCCTGGGTTGGTTGCTTATGTTCTTGAGCAAAACACTTCATTTCACGTTGCTCCAGTGGTTAAGGTGTTGCACTTACAATCATGTCGTGGGGTCGATTCCTGGGTTGGTTGCTTATGTTCTTGAGCAAAACACTTCATTTCACATTGCTCCAGTGGTTAAGGTGTTGGACTTACAATCATGTCGTGGGGTCGATTCCTGGGTTGGTTGCTTATGTTCTTGAGCAAAACACTTCATTTCACGTTGCTCCAGTGGTTAAGGTGTTGCACTTACAATCATGTCGTGGGGTCGATTCCTGGGTTGGTTGCTTATGTTCTTGAGCAAAACACTTCATTTCATGTTGCTCCAGTGGTTAAGGTGTTGGACTTACAATCATGTCGTGGGATCGATTCCTGGGTTGCTTGTTGTGTTCTTGAGCAAAACACTTCATTTCACGTTGCTCCAGTATACTCAGCTGAAAATGAGTACCAGCAGCAACTGGGGGGTTAATCCTGTGGTGGACCAACGTTGTTCAGAGGAGCAATCTTGTATTTTCAGTCACTTAACATCGATGAAAAATGACACTGGTGATAAGCAGTGGTCTGATGAGGCTGAAGGCTTAGGACATACCCTAACCCTGTGATGGACTGATGTATTGTCCAGGGGAAAGTGACTTAATGTTGGATACTCTGAAGGTAAGTACTGGTCTAATGAGGCTGAAGGCTTAGGACAGACTTTAGCCCTGTGATGGACTGATGTATTGTCCAGGGGGAAGTGACTTAATGTTGGATACTCTGAAGGTAAGTACTGGTCTGATGAGGCTGAAGGCTTAGGACAGACTTTAGCCCTGTGATGGACTGATGTATTGTCCAGGGGGAAGTGACTTAATGTTGGATACTCTGAAGGTAAGTACTGGTCTGATGAGGCTGAAGGCTTAGGACATACCCTAACCCTGTGATGGACTGATGTATTGTCCAGGGGGAAGTCACTTGATGCTGGATACTCTGAAAGTCTCTGGCCTTGCAACAGACTTTAACATTTTTTAGCTATTATCATATTATACTCATCAGGGTAGTGGATTGTCAGAATTGGTAGAGTGTCAGAGAAAATTCCTTTGTGGCATCTGGTTTGGCTCTTTACGAGTTCAAATCCCACAGAATTCAACTTTGCTTTTTATCTTTCCGAGGTCAATAAGATAAAGTACCAATTAAGTACTGGGGTTGATATAACAACTTTCCCTTTCTCCAAATTTAAAATTTTCCCAGTGTTTCTACAGAAAATGAGAAACCATCATCATCATTGTTTAAACTGAGGTATCTGCATGTCCCGAAGAATTCGGTTCTGAGGAATGTTCTAACAACTGACCAATGAGAGGAGAAGAGGCCCTTTGACATTGAAATTCGTTTGTTTAAATTCATATGATTCCAGTTCCTCAGTGAAATAACAACCTAACCAGGAACTGGACATATCAGAGTATTGACAAAGTTAAACACCTCAACAACATGTGTACTTGTCTCTACCACACTAATTCGGACTGCCTGAAGAGGTCACAGCCAAAGATAGCTGTCACCGAAATATATATAACAGTAATAAACGAAGCCAAATTTTAAACATTTGACTTATTTATTTTATTTTATTTTATTTTATATATATATATATATATATATATATATATTTATTAAAATAACAGATTAAAGTTTAAGCAAAGAATCGCTGCTTTCACCCTTAACGGGATCTTCTGAAACTCTAGGGTTCTTATATATTTGATATATATTTATCCTTATCGAGCCCTCTTTGGATTTTAGTCTTCAAATTTATTATTATTACTATATATATATATATATATATATATATATATATATGTGTGTGTGTGTGTGTATACGAGTATATATATATATATATATATATATATATATGTGTGTGTGTGTGTGTATATATATATATATATATACACACACAAATACTCACTGGAACACACACTAATAGATGCCCCTCCATATATACATATGTACATACATATATGTGTGTATATATATATATATATATACACACATACATACATATATATATGTATGTATATATATATATATATATACATACATACATACATACATACATACATACATACATACATACATACATACATACATACATACATACATATGTATCTCTATATATACATATAAACAAACAT
Organism: Eledone cirrhosa; assembly: GCA_964016885.1. Taxonomy (NCBI): domain Eukaryota; kingdom Metazoa; phylum Mollusca; class Cephalopoda; order Octopoda; family Eledonidae; genus Eledone; species Eledone cirrhosa. Next base: position 19,738,114 of record OZ024765.1, read on the forward strand.
ATTTAGGCAATTTAATATACATTTAGAAATAATTACACAGAATATGAAATATGGCTTTCGATGATCAGATATGACTGTAAGTTTTTCAAAAGCTGAAATCTGTTTATATTTCAATTGAGTCTCCATCTTGAAAGAATTAAGACTTCAAAGTGTTTTGAAAGTCATTTAACGCTCTCTTTAGGACAGAACTGGGCTACTGTGTAACACCCTACATATTTTAATGACAAATATATAATTTGTCAAATTTTTATGACAAATATATATGGAGGCACATGGCTTAGTGGTTAGAGCATTGGCCTTGCAATCGAAAGGTTGTGAGTTCAATTCTCACACCGGGTGATGTGTTGTTTCCTTGAGCAAGACACTTTATTTCACATTGCTCCAGTTTACTCAGCTGTAGAAATGAGATAATAGGGACTGGGGTCCCTATCATTCCACTGTAAAGTGGTCGTGGAGGTGCCACGGAAAAAAAAAGCACCCAGCACTCACTGTAAATGAGGTTGGTGTTAGGAAGGGCATCCAGCTGTAGAAATCAAGCCAGCATCAGTTCCCGTCCCACCCTTGCAAGCAGGGAAAAGTGGACGCAAAATGAAATGAATGAATGAATAACATACTATGTAATGGAAAGAGAATTTATTACCTAAATTTGTTTGTTGTTTGGAAAAGAAAATGAAAAGAAAGAAAAGGAATGAAGTAAGAAGTTGTCAGATTGGTCTAAGGAAACATTGTATATGGTTAGGGTTGGATTTAGACCTTAGTGGGCCCGTGGCACTTCACGATTGGGGGTCCCTCATACACAAAACATTAGAGAACACACCAAACCCCCCCCCAATTTTACATATCAAAGGTAGCTTGGTACAAGTAATTGGAATTTAAAAGTTGTACATACAGGTATTAATTTCAAAAATTCTAACCATCCTAAAACAAAAAAGCCGAGCTGAGGGCACAAATAAATTGCTAGGGCTATCAATGTGGTTGGCGCTAGGAAGGGCATCCAGCTGTAGAGAACCAGCCAGATACAGTCCTATATGAGCGAGATATGGTCACTCGACCCAACTTGCCTCTAAATGAGACAAACCTGTCTAATCCATGCTAGCATGGAGGATAGCCATTAATCGATGATGATGATGATGGTGGTGGTGGGTGCCCCCTACTGCAAGGTGCCCCCACTGCAGGGTACCAGGGTAGTTGCTCCCTTTACCCCCCTCCCCTCATTAAATCTGGCCTTGCAGAGATTAGTGATGATTGCTGACTGTCAGAGTTGGTCTGACACCACCAACAACTGGACAGGTGACAGTGCTCTATTTATTTACAAGCTATCGCTTAAGGCCATGTACCCTTGGGGAGAGGGGGGAGGGGTGTTCATTAAAAAATATATATTTTATCATTAGTTTTTATTCTTTTACACTAAATCATCAAATTGTTCTCCGAAATGGTGTACTAACAGTTGTGGAACTACTTATATATATATATAATATATATACTGGATTTTACCAACCTTCCAGGGGTCCGGGTAAATTTTCAGTACCCGAATTACTTGATCGTTTTTTTTGGCTATGCGAATGATTGTTTAACCACCGTCTCAGTGTGTTTGGCCTTTAATGTTTGTTATAGCTCTGGTTCATCTGAATCATTGAGCACTTGCCGCACATCTCGGAGGTTGTTTTTCGTTATTTCGTGGGCCGAAATGCGAATCTCGATAATTTATGTTTATATATATATATATATATATATATATATAATATATAAGATCAAAAGATGGTTATTATGCATGTATTTTATTATGCACATTTCAAAAACAAATATCATCATGCAATAACATTTGTGTTTTCATCAGACAAACTGTAGAGTGCTTCTTATCCGATATCTGCATTGCTTTATTGTACTACAATAAAACTCACCTCCTACATATATATATATATATATATATATATATATATATATAATATATATATATATATCAAGAAAGAAGAGTAACATGGTTTGCTATACAATAAGGGCTTTATTCACATTGCTGACAATTGTTTCTCTGAACTGGTAGGTCTAGAGATTGCTACCCGCCTGTTTTTGCGTCAATCGATCACCAATACTTTGTTATAACCAGTCAGTTCATCAGTTCATATAGCTGGACTACATCTAAGTGGACTACCTATAACAATAATTTGTTATCCCGTATATATATATATAAACGTTTGGAGTTAGAAGGCCAAAACAATGCAGGTATGGATATAGAATATAAATACATATGCAAAAGATATTGCTGACAATTAGTCTTTTACCTTAAATTTATTTGAATATAGTTAATTTTCGAGATAATATCTCTTCTTCGGGGGGAAGTAAAGGGGTTAATCCAGTGTTCTTGTTAGCTTGCCAAGTCATGCTGACACTTGGCAAGCTAATTAGAACACTGGATTAACCCCTTTACTTTCCTCAGAAGAAGAGATATTATCTTGAAATATCAGGATATACAAATAAATTTAAGGTAAAAGACTAATTGACAGCAATATCTTTTGCATATGTATTTATATTCTATATCCATACGTACATTGTTTTGGCCTTCTAACTCCAAACGTTTATATATATATATATATATATATATATATCATCATCATCATCATCATCATACGTCCCCTTTTCCCTGCTTGCAAGGGTGGGACGGGAACTGATTCTGGCTTGATTTCTACAGCTGGATGCCCTTCCTAACACCAACCTCATTTACAGTGAGTGCTGGGTGCTTTTTTGCCGTGGCACCTCCACGACCACTTTACAGTGGAATGATAGGGACCCCAGTCCCTATCATCTCATTTCTACAGCTGAGTAAACTGGAGCAATGTGAAATAAAGTGTCTTGCTCAAGGAAACAACACATCACCCGGTGTGAGAATTGAACTCACAACCTTTCGATTGCAAGCCCAATGCTCTAACCACTAAGCCATGTGCCTCTCTCTCTCTCTCTATATATATACATATATATAAAATATTAGTGAAACCCTTCTCACCCTCTCAACAACCTTCTGTGTATGACCTAAGACGTAGACCAGTGATTGACTGCTGCTGTCTGCAGGAGGGGAGCAGCCAGCGTCTGGCTGGCATACCACCACAATGACTGGCTGTACCTGGTGGAGGGCATGGGGGGGGGGAGATGATGAGCAGGATTAAGAACAAGAAGTGAAGGAGGAAGTGGAAGATGAGGTTGATGAGTAAAATGATGGTGATGGTGGTGATGGTGGTGATGGTGGTGATGGTGATGGTGATGGTGATGATGGATATGGCTATGATGATGATGGTGGTGGTGGTGGTGATGATGATGGTGATGATGATGGCTATGATAATGTTGATGATGATGGTGATGATGGATATGGCTATGATGATGGTGGTGGTGGTGATGGTGATGATGATGGTGATGGTGATGGTGATGGTGATGATGGTGATGATGGCTATGATAATGATGATGATGGTGATGGTGGTGATGGTGATGATGATGGCTATGATGATGGTGATGATGATGGTGATGATGGCTATGGTGATGATGATGATGGTGATGGCTATGGTGATGATGATGATGGTGATGATGGCTATGATAATGATGATGATGGTGATGGTGGTGATGGTGATGATGATGGCTATGATGATGGTGATGATGATGGTGATGATGGCTATGGTGATGATGATGATGGTGATGATGACTATGATGATGGTGATGGCTATGGTGATGGTGATGGCTATGGTGATGATGATGGTGATGGCTATGGTGATGATGGCTATGGTGATGATGATGGCTATGGTGATGGTGATGATGGTGATGATGGCTATGGTGATGATGGCTATGATGATGATGATGATGATGATGATGATGATGGCTATGATGATGATGATGGCTATGATGATGGTGATGGCTATGGTGATGATGATGGTGATGGTATCAGTGAGAAACTAAAATGAAAAATAAACCACATTTGAGTGGCTCTTCACCGAGGTTGTTTGGTAGATTTATAATTACCTCTTGTACAGATAGCATTGCACAGTGGGTGGGGTGGGGCTGATGGGTGGGGAGAGGTGTGGTGAGGGTGGGGTGGTGGTGTGGGGGTGAGGGTGATGAAGTGAGGTGTTGGTGTGGGGTGGGTGGGATGAGACCGGCAATTATCCCAGTGCCTTCATATATATATATATGTGTGTGTGAGTGTGTGTGTATATATGTATGTATCTGTGTGTGTGAGAGTTTATATGTATATATGTATATATTTATATATGTATATATGTATGCACGCAAACACACGCACAGATACATACACACTCTGACACAGACAGACACACACACACAGGCAGACACAGGCAGACACACACAGACATAGCGAATGATCTTCAAAATGTTTTTAAATAAACATACAGTATATTATCAAATATACTATACATGTATATGTATAGTATATATATATATATATGTGTATATATATATATATATATGTCAAGACAATGTCACTGGACAGAGACCTTTGGCGGTACTCAGTAATAGAGAAGACCCGCCTTACCTAAATACAAAGTAAAACCTACTACAATCAGTAGGCATCTCTAACAAAATACATCCCCGTCCCACCACCTCCACCCCATCCACACCGCCCCTTCAATGTAAAGTTATGTTGGTGCCACAACATCCAGGCTGAAACAAATGAGATCGTGTAGGTGTCACGACAAAAAAAACACACAGTCCACGCTGTAATGTGGCCGTGTAGGCAACACGGTAAAAACCTCTCAGTCCCACACTGTAAATGTGGTTGGTGTTAGGAAGGGCATCCAGCTGTAGAAAACCCGCCAGACAGTCCACGCTGTAATGTGGCCGTGTAGGCAACACGGTAAAAACCTCCCAGCCCCACACTGTAAATGTGGTTGGTGTTAGGAAGGGCATCCAGCTGTAGAAAACCCGCCAGATAGTCCTATGCGAGCAAGATAATCACTCTTGCCTCAAGTGGGAAAACCCCGTCCAAACCCATGCAAGCGTGGAACACGGACGTTAAATGTTGATGATGATGATGATGATGATATATATATATATATATATATATGTGTGTGAGTATATTTTTCATTTTTTTCAATTTACGTCCACTTTTTCCCTGCTTGCAAGGGTGGGACGGGAACTGATTCTGGCTTGATTTCTACAGCTGGATGCCCTTCCTAACACCAACCTCATTTACAGTGAGTGCTGGGTGCTTTTTTGCCATGGCACCTCCACGACCACTTTGCAGTGGAATGATATGGACCCCAGTCCCTATCATCTCATTTCTACAGCTGAGTAAACTGGAGCAATGTGAAATAAAGTGTCTTGCTCAAGGAAACAACACATCACCCGATCTGAGAATTGCACTCACAACCTTTCGATTGCAAGGCCAATGCTCTAACCACTAAGCCATGTGCCTCCATATATATATGTATATATACGAGGAGGGATCAAAAAGTTCGCGGAATTTTATCGTAGTAAGAAAAAAATAGATTAAAACAATATTAAACATGTCAGAACATTGTCACTGGGTCTTTACCTTGCTATTAGTCACTTGCAGTCAGTTATGCACGGACTATTGTACAGTACTGACACTCTTTAAAAAACCTCTTTTTGGAACAATGGAAAATAGTTATTTTGAGATAAGATCGAATATCAAGTTTCTGGTTAAACTCAAATGGAAAGGGACACAGATTATGGAGGCTTTAGTTAAAGTTTACGGTACTACTGCTCCAAAGTAAACTGCTGTCTACAAGTGGATTCAGCGATTCAAACAAGGGAGAGACGACCTTGAAGACGACCATCGCAGTGGAAGACTAGGAACATCAAAAAATGACCAAAACGTTGAGGCTGCTCAGACTTTAATTGAAGAAGATCGAAGAATAACAGTTAATCAGTTAGCTAAGTCCATAGACATTTCATATGGTTCGGCAAATGATAATTTGGGACTAAGCAAGCTTTCAGCGCGATGGGTCCCAAAAGCGTTGCGCCCTGATCAGCTGATTCTTCGAAGTGATCTGTCTTTCGCGATATTAAACAAAATTGAAGTTGATGAAGAGCATTTCCTGACCAGAATCATCACCAGAGATGAAACCTGGATCTACCAGTATGATCCTGAATCCAAACAGCAGTCAAAACAGTGGCTTCCACGTGGATCATCGGGGCCAATCAAGTTCAAATCTCAAAAGTCGGATCAAAAAGTGATGGCCACCATTTTCTGGGATTCAGATGGGGTGATACTAATAGATTATCTTGAAGGTCAAAGAACTGTGACAGGAGCTTACTATGCAAATGTTTTAAGGAAGCTGAAAGAGGCTTTAGTCAAGAAACGAAAAGGGAAACTTCATGGTGGGATCTTATTTCACCATGACAATGCACCAGCGCATTCTGCGTGGGTTGCAAAAGAAGTTCTTCGAGAATTTCGATGGGAAGTGCTTCCTCACCCGCCTTATAGTCCAGATTTACCCTCATCAGACTTTTTCCTCATTCCAAAACTCAAAGAAATGCTAAAAGGAACCCTTTTTAGAGGTGTTGAAGAAACTAAAAAAACTGCCAACACATGGCTTTGAACAAGGCCTTCAACTTTCTTTACGATGGAAGAATCGCCTTGTCAAGTGTATTGACCTGGATAGCAACTATGTAGAAAAATAAATTGATGGTAAATCATATTTTTTTTAAAATAGAATATTTTCTGAAAAATTCCGCGAACTTTTTGATTCCCCCTCGTATCATCATCATCATCATCATCATCAGGTTTAGCGTCCGTGTTCCACGCTTGCATGGGTTTGGACGGGGGTTTTCCCACTTGAGGCAAGAGTGGTTGTCTTGCTCGCATAGGACTGTCTGGCGGGTTTTCTACAGTTGGATGCCCTTCCTAACACCAACCACATTTACAGTGTGGGGCTGGGAGGTTTTTACCGTGTTGCCTACACGGCCACATTACAGCGTGGACTGTCTGGCGGGTTTTCTACAGCTGGATGCCCTTCCTAACACCAACCACATTTACAGTGTGGGGCTGGGAGGTTTTTACCGTGTTGCCTACACGGCCACATTTACAGCGTGGACTGTGTGTTTTTTGTCGTGACACCTACACGATCTCATTTGTTTCGGCCTGGATGTTGTGGGACCAACATAACTTTACATTGAAAGGGGCGGTGTGGAGGGACGGGGGTGTGTTTTGATAGAGGTGCCTACTGACTGTAGTAGGTTTTTACTTTGTATTTAGGTAAGGCGGGTCTTCTCTATTACTGAGTACCGCCAAAGGTCTCGGTCCAGTGACATTGTCTTGGAGAGGTGTAAGCGTGTGAGGTCGGAATTTATCAGCTCGTCCCATGTTTTTCTGGGTCTGCCTACTCCGTGGCTACCGTCTATCTTTATTGCCCTGCACTTTGTTATACAGCTGTCGTCTTTCATGCGCATCACGTGACCGTACCAACGTAGCCTTCTCTCGAGTAAACAACATCTGATCCCTCTTATTTCTAATTTTTTCCTTAGTTATATAATTATATATATAATTAAATAGCTCTGTACTATCCATAGAGCACTCTTCTTTCCTTTACCTTTTCTATGGAAATACATAACACTCACACACACACACACACACACACACACACATATATATACATGGTTTAACCCTTTAGCATTTAAACCGGCCATATCTGGCCAGAATCCTCTCACCTCTTTCTGTTCAAACCAGCTGTAACTAGCCACTTATACTGATATTAAGGTATTGTTCTCAAAATAAATAACCTCAAAATCTCATAGATTCAATGTTATGTGAGATAATTCAATGTTATGTGAGATAAGTTAAATCATTTACCACAAAAATACAATAGTATATATAGAGTAATGTGAATGGTGAAGGGTTAAGAAATCATCATCAACGTTTTACGTCCGTTCTTCCACGCTAGCATGGGTTAGACGGGTTGTCCTGTTGTGGGCAGTGTCCGGTCGGCTGACCTTGTTTTGCTCATACAGGAACTGATTCTGGCTTGATTTCTACAGCTGGATGCCCTTCCTAACACCAACCTCATTTACAGTGAGTGCTGGGTGCTTTTTTTCCGTGGCACCTCCACGACCACTTTACAGTGGAATGATATGGACCCCAGTCCCTATCATCTCATTTCTACAGCTGAGTAAACTGAAGCAATGTGAAATAAAGTGTCTTGCTCAAGGAAACAACACATACCCGGTCTGAGAATTGAACTCACGACCCTTCGATTGCAATGCCAATGCTCTAACCACTAAGCCATGTGCCTCCATTGATATATTATTATATATGTTCTGTGTTATTACAAGTCCCATATTTCTGTTGTTAAAACATCTCTTCTGTATTTCTGTCTCTAATGACAGAAACATGTTGTCACGGGAGTTAGGGTTTCTTGATGGTATTTAAACTCTCCTTAGGTAATTCATCATGCACGCATACACACACACACACAGATACATACACACACTGACACAGACATACACACACACACACACACACAGATACATACACACACTGACACAGACATACACACACACACACAGACATACACACACACTGACACAGACATACACACACTGACACAGACATACACACACACAGATACATACAGACACTGACACAGACATACACACACACAGATACATACACACACTGACACAGACATACACACACAGATACATACACACACTGAGACAGACATACACACACACAGATACATACACACACTGACACAGACATACACACACACACAGATACATACACACACTGACACAGACATACACACACACAGATACATACACACACTGACACAGACATACACACACACAGATACATACACACACACAGATACATACACAGACATACACACACACAGATACATACACACACTGACACAGACATACACACACTGACACAGACATACACACACACAGATACATACACACACACAGATACATACACAGACATACACACACACAGATACATACACACACTGACACAGACATACACACACACAGATACATACACACACACAGATACATACACAGACATACACACACACAGATACATACACACACTGACACAGACATACACACACACAGATACATACACACACTGATACAGACATACACACACACACATATACATACACACACTGACACAGACATACACACACACAGATACATACACACACTGACACAGACATACACACACTGACACAGACATACACATACACAGATACATACACACACACAGATACATAC
>OZ024765.1:19754856-19759856 GCA_964016885.1 Eledone cirrhosa
GGAACGTGAAAACACACACGCACACTCACAGACACATACACACTCATATACAAAATGTGACGTTGCTGTGTTATAAAATGTTCATTTACTTAGTTGTCTATAGTAAATTATTTTAGATAAAATGTTATATTGTTTTAATCCAAATGATAATAAAAATTATATGTTATTAATCCCGGGGTCTAATACTATTTCCCTGTAACATTTGATTTGATTTGGTTGAGCCGTTTGGGAATGCATAAGGAAAAGACAGACATACAGAGTGACAAAGAATTTTATATAGATATATATATATACACATTAATATATATGATAAACACAAAATGTGTTTGCATTGCAACAGACAAAGTTAGCTATCAATGAAATAAACTAATTAAAGTGAATACAATTTGTCAGCACAGAAGATTTGGATATTTCACTTTTTATTTCAATTCCATTTCGATTCTCTTTATTTTTCAATTCATGTACCATCGTTGCGAAACATATTTAGGTTTCGAAGTTCAAATTCATCTACGGAGCGGGTTTGGATTTTGAAATTTAGATTTGTCCAGGAATCACGGCCTTTGCCAATATAAGCTTGTCTTTATTGACTTATATCGAGACAGACAAATTGTATTCACTTTAATTAGTTTATTTCATTGATAGCTAACTTTGTCTGTTGCAATGCAAACGTGTGTGTATGTGTGTGTGTGTGTGTGTGTGTGTATCTGATTTAGAATGGGTACAACATATCAGTGCTTATTGTAAGAAGCAAATAAATGGGTTGGTGTCAGGAAGGACATCTAGCTGTAAAACATTACTTTAAACAGTCCTGTCTAACCAATGCCAGCATGGAAAGGTTGATGTAATATAATAATAATAATAATAATGAAATTATTGTGTACAGTGCTCAGGTGCACTACAACTCATCAAAGGTGCATGTGTTTATCATATATATTAATGTATTTAACTGCTCGGAAATGCCCCTTTCTTGGAGCTGATTTATTGTAAACGACTGAGAGTTTAATCTCAAAATATAATATAGTATATATATATATATATAAGGGCGGTGCCTCAGCCGGATGGCTGAAACAGGTAAAAGAGTAAAAGAGTATATGTTTTCCAAGAGATGGTGATCTGCTGAATAGACCTGCTTTTTCTCAAAGTAATTTTTTTTGTATCTGCCTCTGTACAATCTCTTCTACTTTTCTATTTCTTCTTTAATTTCTCATTCTATTTTCTGATGAAAGACTAGCGTCCGAAACGTTAAGACTCTTTTTCTACTATATCAAGCATTGGACTAATATATTTCTTCATTGTACTGTGTCATTTGCTTTTTTATTTCTGTTTACCTTTTACACACACACACATACATACATACATATATACATACATACATATACATACATACATATATATATAGTAGAATAATCGAGTATCGAAAAATCGGCGCACGAGTTCACGATAAACAAAATTCGAAATGAGCGGCAGAGGGCTCAATAATTCAGATAAATCAGAGCTATAACTATCGTTAAAATACCGTCACACATAGAACGTGTCTACAATCAACCATACGACCGAAAAATTACGATCTGGAAGATTCGGGACACTCAGATAAAATATCAATAAATCAAATGAATGTAAAAAGCATACCCGGACCCGCTAGAAAGATGGTAAATCTAGATATATATATACATACATACATATACATATCTATATATATATATATATATATATATCCTAGTTTATGCGCATGTCTTTCTCTAAATATATGTTTGTATCGCGAGAGAGAGATACAAACATATATATATATCATCATCATCATCATCAGTGTTTTACGTCCGTTCTTCCACGCTAGCATGGGTTAAACAGGTTGTCCTGTTGTGGGCAGTGTCCGGTCGGCTGACCTTGTCTTGCTCATACAGGAACTGATTCTGGCTTGATTTCTACAGCTGGATGCCCTTCCCAACACCAACCTCATTTACAGTGAGTGCTGGGTGATTTTTTTGCCGTGGCACCTCCATGTCCACTTTACAGTGAGTGCTGGGTGCTTTTTTGCCATGGCACCTCCACGACCACTTTGCAGTGGAATGATATGGACCCCAGTCCCTATCATCTCATTTCTACAGCTGAGTAAACTGGAGCAATGTGAAATAAAGTGTCTTGCTCAAGGAAACAACACATCACCCTCTCCAGGTCTGACTTCAGCAGATTTCTTCCAGAGAGAGAGATATAGAGTGAGAGAGAGATATAAAGGAAGAATCTACCCCAGTATTAGACTGGTACTTTATATATGGAGAGATAGAGTGAGAGAGAGGAAATAAGAAAGAGACATAGGGGAAGAATCTACCCCAGTATTAGACTGGTACTTTATATATGGAGAGATAGAGTGAGAGAGAGGAAATGGGAAAGAGACATAGGGGAAGAATCTACCCCAGTATTAGACTGGTACTTTATATATATGGAGAGATAGAGTGAGAGAGAGGAAATGGGAAAGAGACATAGGGGAAGAATCTACCCCAGTATTAGACTGGTACTTTATATATATGGAGAGATAGAGTGAGAGAGAGGAAATGGGAAAGAGACATAGGGGAAGAATCTACCCCAGTATTAGACTGGTACTTTATATACATGGAGAGATAGATGAGAGAGAGGAAATAAGAAAGAGACATAGGGGAAGAACCTACCCCAGTATTAGACTGGTACTTTATATACATGGAGAGATAGATGAGAGAGAGGAAATAAGAAAGAGACATAGGGGAAGAATCTACCCCAGTATTAGACTGGTACTTTATATACATGGAGAGATAGAGTGAGAGAGAGGAAATAAGAAAGAGACATAGGGGAAGAATCTACCCCAGTATTAGACTGGTACTTTATATATATGGAGAGATAGAGTGAGAGAGAGGAAATAAGAAAGAGACATAGGGGAAGAATCTACCCCAGTATTAGACTGGTACTTTATATACATGGAGAGATAGAGTGAGAGAGAGGAAATAAGAAAGAGACATAGGGGAAGAATCTACCCCAGTATTAGACTGGTACTTTATATACATGGAGAGATAGAGTGAGAGAGAGGAAATAAGAAAGAGACATAGGGGAAGAATCTACCCCAGTATTAGACTGGTACTTTATATACATGGAGAGATAGAGTGAGAGAGAGGAAATAAGAAAGAGACATAGGGGAAGAATCTACCCCAGTATTAGACTGGTACTTTATATACATGGAGAGATAGATGAGAGAGAGGAAATAAGAAAGAGACATAGGGGAAGAATCTACCCCAGTATTAGACTGGTACTTTATATACATGGAGAGATAGAGTGAGAGAGAGGAAATAAGAAAGAGACATAGGGGAAGAATCTACCCCAGTATTAGACTGGTACTTTATATACATGGAGAGATAGAGTGAGAGAGAGGAAATAAGAAAGAGACATAGGGGAAGAACCTACCCCAGTATTAGACTGGTACTTTATATACATCGAGAGATAGATGAGAGAGAGGAAATAAGAAAGAGACATAGGGGAAGAATCTACCCCAGTATTAGACTGGTACTTTATATACATGGAGAGATAGAGTGAGAGAGAGGAAATAAGAAAGAGACATAGGGGAAGAATCTACCCCAGTATTAGACTGGTACTTTATATACATGGAGAGATAGAGTGAGAGAGAGGAAATAAGAAAGAGACATAGGGGAAGAATCTACCCCAGTATTAGACTGGTACTTTATATACATGGAGAGATAGAGTGAGAGAGAGGAAATAAGAAAGAGACATAGGGGAAGAATCTACCCCAGTATTAGACTGGTACTTTATATACATGGAGAGATAGAGTGAGAGAGAGGAAATAAGAAAGAGACATAGGGGAAGAATCTACCCCAGTATTAGACTGGTACTTTATATACATGGAGAGATAGAGTGAGAGAGAGGAAATAAGAAAGAGACATAGGGGAAGAATCTACCCCAGTATTAGACTGGTACTTTATATACATGGAGAGATAGAGTGAGAGAGAGGAAATAAGAAAGAGACATAGGGGAAGAATCTACCCCAGTATTAGACTGGTACTTTATATACATGGAGAGATAGAGTGAGAGAGAGGAAATAAGAAAGAGACATAGGGGAAGAATCTACCCCAGTATTAGACTGGTACTTTATATACATGGAGAGATAGAGTGAGAGAGAGGAAATAAGAAAGAGACATAGGGGAAGAATCTACCCCAGTATTAGACTGGTACTTTATATACATGGAGAGATAGAGTGAGAGAGAGGAAATAAGAAAGAGACATAGGGGAAGAATCTACCCCAGTATTAGACTGGTACTTTATATACATGGAGAGATAGAGTGAGAGAGAGGAAATAAGAAAGAGACATAGGGGAAGAATCTACCCCAGTATTAGACTGGTACTTTATATACATGGAGAGATAGAGTGAGAGAGAGGAAATAAGAAAGAGACATAGGGGAAGAATCTACCCCAGTATTAGACTGGTACTTTATATACATGGAGAGATAGAGTGAGAGAGAGGAAATAAGAAAGAGACATAGGGGAAGAATCTACCCCAGTATTAGACTGGTACTTTATATACATGGAGAGATAGAGTGAGAGAGAGGAAATAAGAAAGAGACATAGGGGAAGAATCTACCCCAGTATTAGACTGGTACTTTATATACATGGAGAGATAGAGTGAGAGAGAGGAAATAAGAAAGAGACATAGGGGAAGAATCTACCCCAGTATTAGACTGGTACTTTATATACATGGAGAGATAGAGTGAGAGAGAGGAAATAAGAAAGAGACATAGGGGAAGAATCTACCCCAGTATTAGACTGGTACTTTATATACATGGAGAGATAGAGTGAGAGAGAGGAAATAAGAAAGAGACATAGGGGAAGAATCTACCCCAGTATTAGACTGGTACTTTATATACATGGAGAGATAGAGTGAGAGAGAGGAAATAAGAAAGAGACATAGGGGAAGAATCTACCCCAGTATTAGACTGGTACTTTATATACATGGAGAGATAGAGTGA
>OZ024765.1:19764856-19769856 GCA_964016885.1 Eledone cirrhosa
ATATATATAACGTGACAGCGATGAATTTGTTTTGCGAGGTTTTTGATATGAAATCCTGTGTTGAAACAAATATTGTTATACTTGGGGAGGGTCATATTGTAATAATATTGCCAGAAATAATAACACACTCACTGTTTGGTTGGTTTTCGCTTCTGTATCTTTTAAATCAATTAATTTAATTTATTCAGTCCTCAATGTTTACCATTGACTGACCAACGGTAAAAAATACAGATATAATATAGATATAAACACATATATATAGTCTAACAAAGTTCTTTCGTTGCACATCTGCAACATCATCAGTGGTACTATTATGTTCCTACACTGTTGTATTGTATATCTACGCCCTCTTTCATATATATATATATAATAAAGATGAAATAAAGATGGTTATAAGAGTTCCATATATTTTATTATACGTATTTCGAATACAAAATCATCCTGGGACAGATGTTGTGTTCTCTTCAGATAAAAATATGGTACAATGATATGAGGTATAATAGCACTTGTTTATAGGAAAGTGCTAAGTCTACACTTTCCTATAAACAAACGTTGACTTTGCCTTTCATCCTTACGGGGTCGATAAAATAAAGTACCAGTAATGTACTGTGTAATTGCTGGCCTTGTACCTAAAGTAGAAACAATTATTTTTTATATGAAGAGAACACATCTGTCCCAGGATGATTTTGTATTTGAAATACGTATAATAAAATATATGTAACTCTTATAACCATCTTTATTTCATCTTTATTATATATACTCCAGTTCTACCAACTGTTGAGTGCTACTTATCTGATATATGCATAGTTTTATTGTTCTACAATATTACTCACCTTCTATATATATATATATATATGTAGAAGTTATATTTAATTTGTTGGGATTCCAACAAACTTAAATGTTTATAAGTAATATAGAGCACTCAACAGATTACTGGAGTAAATATTCAATATATTAATAAATAGAAACTATATTTATAAAACCATAATTATTTTATTATATATATTTCAAGGTTCGACGGACACGTCTAATGATTTCGGAGCACATTCTCTCACAGTGAGAGAATGTGCTCCGAAATCATTAGACGTGTCCGTTGAACCTGCGGGTCCAGAATCAGACAGATCCACACAATGATCACGTCTCGAGCTGTCTGCCGGCGAAACAATTGTAACACACAATAGTAATACAGAGTACCCGACCTCCCATGGGTACAAGCTGAAGCATATAGACAATATGCCCCCACACCCCCCACCGCAAGGTGGTCGTGGAGGTGCCACGGCAAAAAAGCACCCAGCCCACACTGTAAAGTGGACGTGTAGACGCCACGGAAAAGCACCCAGCACTCACTGTAAATGAGGTTGGTGTTAGGAAGGGCATCCAGCTGTAGAAATCAAGCCAGAATCAGTTCCTGTATGAACAAGGCATGGTCAGCCGACCAGACACTGCCCACAACAGGACAACCCGTCTAACCCATGCTAGCGTGGAAGAACGGATGTAAAACGGTGATGATGATGATGATGATGATGATGATGATGAATAAATTGAGTTCAGATGAATCACTGAGTTTTCGTTTTATATTATATCATACTCTTCTCTGTAAGAGCATAGAGTGCTCAACTGGCATACCGCCTATGGAAGCATCTTAGCAACCATCAGACACATATCATCATCATCATCATCATCGTTTAACGTCCATTTTCCACGCTTGCATGGGTTTGGACGGGAGTTTTCCCACTTGAGGCAAGAGTGGTTGTCTTGCTCGCATAGGACTGTCTGGCGGGTTTTCTACGGCTGGATGCCCTTCCTAACACCAACCACATTTATATTTATATATATATAAATATGTTTATGCACACACACACACATACATATATACTCTTTTACTCTTTTACAGGTTCTTTTACAGGTTGAGGCCATGCTGGGGCACTGATAGATAAGATGTTACTAATGCCACACTACTAATTAATTAATCATTTAAATCGAGACAAACTATATATACACATATATATATATTATACATATATATATATATATATATATATATATATATATATATATATATATTATATATATATATATTATAAGTTATTCCGGGTTGAATCGGAGGTAACCACAGTAAGTAAGGTACTCAATATATAGCAAGTATAAAAGTTTTAATATAGAAGAGCTTCTACAGGACTAGCACTGTTTCATTCGTGGGAAATCATCATTGGTGGATTGGCAGTATCGGTAGAGGGTCGGACGCCATGCTTTCCAGCATAGTTACGTTCCTTTGCGGTCTGAGTTCAAATCCCGCCGAGGTTAACTTTGCCTTTCATCCTTACAGGGTCGATAAAATAAAGTACCAGTAATGCACTGGGTAATTGCTGGCCTTGTGCCAAAAGTAGAAACAATTATATATATTATATATATATACATATGAATAAAATTAGTCCTTCATCAGATATATATATATATATATATATATATATGAATCATATGATTCCAGTTCCTCAGAGAAATAACCCCAACCAGGAGCTGGACATATCAGAGTATTGACGGAGTAAAACACTTTAACAACATGTGAACCTGTCTCTACCACACCAATTCGGACTTCCTGAAGAGGTGACAGCGAATGATGGCTGTCACCGAAATATATATAGCAGTATATCTTTAATAAACGAAGCCAAATTTTAAATATTTGACTTAATTATTTTATTTTATATATATATATATATATATACCTCTCCAAGACAATGTCACTGGACCGAGAGCTTTGGCGCTACACAGTAATAGAGAAGACCCACCTTACCTAAGTACAAAGTGAAACCTACTACAGTCAGTAGGCACCTCTAACAAAATACACCCCCGTCCCACTACCCACACCCCATCCACACCACCCCTTTCAATGTAAAGTTATGTTGGTGCCACAACATCCAGCCCGAAACAAATGAGGTCGTGTAGGTGTCACGACAAAAAAACACACAGTCCACGCTGTAATGTGGCCGTGTAGGCAACACGGTAAAACCTCCCAGTCCACACTGTAAACGTGGTTGGTGTTAGGAAGGGCATCCAGCCGTAGAAAACCCGCCAGACAGTCCTATGCGAGCAAGACAACCAATCTTGCCTCAAGTGGGAAAACTCCCGTCCAAACCCATGCAAGCGTGGAATATGGACGTTAAACGATGATTATGATGATGATATATACATATATATATATATATATATATATATATATATATATATACATATATATATATATATATAGGGCGGGTAAAATTCCTGAGTCCATGGATGAGTTCTCTCCAGCGGTCTCTGTCCCTCATTATCGCTGCCTTAGGGCATCAACATATGTTAACCTCGGTCTTCCTCTTCCAGTGTGTCCATGCAGGGACTCCCACAGGAGCACTGAGTGCAGTGTCAACTCTGGTGGTTCTTTCCTCAGACACTCTAACCACATGTCCAAAGTATCGGAGCTGTGATCCGATACTTTGGAGAAGTAGCGGCTCTACCTGGAGTGACTCTCTGATCTCTGAGCTACGAACTTAACCAAGTAACATTACTCCAAAGACCCTTTGGAGGAACCCCTTCCTGCTGCTTGTATTGGCAATCATATTTTTCTGGTCATTACCCAAGATTTTAAGGAGGTCAGTTGTACAGGGTCGGAGGACACCTGAGGTCTCGATTGTGACTGACCGGTGCAAAGAGGAAGTCATCGGACAAGACCCAGTATTTGCTTATCTTCCTGTCAACTGCATTGTGGGTGACAGTACTAGGATGTATGGCCAAAATAACCAGGTTGGAAGCGGAGAGCATGACCCAGCATATCACATCCCAGATAAGGGATTTACCTCCCCCAATGGGAAGAGGGTAACTCTAGAAAATCAGTGTTTTTTATTAAAAATATGGTAACAAAAGAGTTAAAAGTGTTTATATTTATCTAAAAATCTTCGAACATAATTTTATGTAAGAACCTTCATTAACTCTTTAATATTCAAACCGGCCAAAACCGGCCAGAATTCTCTACCTTTTTCTGTTGAAACTGACTGTAACTGGTCAAACTAATGTTAAGGTATTGTTCTCAAAATAAATACTTTCAAAATCTCATAGATTCGATATTATGTGAGATAATTATGTGAGGTAAGGCCTTTACCATGAAAATATAATATATATATAGAGTAATGTAAATGTTAAAGGGTTAAGCTATGTTCCAAACACCAACCTGATAATGATAAAGTTACGATATATACTCAAATATAAGCTGAGGAATGTGGGACCAAAAAATAGATTGTAGAAGAAGGGGGTGAGTTTACATTTGGGGTTAATATTTATCTAAAAAGTTTGTGTCAAATTCCTCCATAAGAATGGTTTCTGATTTAGGCACAAGGCCAGCAATTTTGGGAGAGGAGAAAGTTGATTAAGTTGACCCTAGTGTGTTACTGGTACTTTATTTTAGGATGAAAGGCAAAGCTAACTTCAGCAGAATTTGAACTCAAACGTAAAGGGACGTAACTCTATGCTGCAAAGCATGCTGTCCGACGCTGTACCGATAATGAGAAAGAGCTTTGACAATCAACAACAAAAAACCGTCCAGTTATTAAACTAACTGGCTTGGTGTTTATAATAAACTGAAGTGAAAATCAACAGGTGCATGTGCCTTTATTGGCAGCATGATCCTCCCAAAGTATAACAACATGACCCTCCCAAAGTATAACAACATGACCCTCCCAAAGTATAACAATATCTGTTTCAACACATGTTTTACACATAAAAAATCTTACAATACAAAAACAAAATGAGAACGTTAGTTTTGTGACTAAATACTTTAAAATTCTTGATTATTTTCTAAATTATTTGAAATCGTAGACAGTGTCTTTCAATAGAAATATGGTAATGGAAGAATTAAAGTGTTCCATCATAATTTTATGTAAGAAACTTTAAGTTATGTTCCAAATACCAGCTTGATAATGAGCAAGTTAGTTATATATCTAAAATCCTTCAAAATTCTAGATTATTTTCTA
>OZ024765.1:19774856-19777356 GCA_964016885.1 Eledone cirrhosa
GAGATTCTACAGGACTAGAACTGTTTCATTCATTAGAAATCATCAGGAATCTGGGTATCAAAAAATAAATATGGTATTTATAGGTCTCTACAAGTGGTAGGAGAGGGTGGGGAGTGGGATGGGTGCAGGTCATTGGTTGATAGAAAAGGGAATTCATTAAAAGCTAATTCTACAAAGCTATAGTTTATTTTTTGATACCCAGATTCCTGATGATTTCTAATGAATGAAACAGTTCTAGTCCTGTAGAATCTCATCTATATTAAAACCTTTATACTCTGCTATGTATTGAGTACCTTACTTACTGTGGTTACCTCCGATTCAACCTGGAATAACGTATATATATATATATATATATATTTTTCTGAATTTGTTTAGCAAGATTCTTTATCTGAAACCGATATTGTTATACTTTGGGAGAGTCATGTTGCCAATAAGAAACACACGCACTAGTTGCTTTCACTTCAGTTTATTATGATAAATTTATAAATTTAGGAATTGTGATACACAAAAACAAGATGGCGTAGGACAGAACAAAGGAGAGGCACAAAAACAAAGAAAAGAATCCCCAGTCACTGAAGAGGTCACAGAATGTGTGACGAAAGAACTTTGACAATATATGAACAATCATAAACTGCGCACAATAAAACAGTGGCTCACAATGTGTTTGCTGTGCCTGTCCTAACACCAACGTTTGGAATACTCAATTGGACAATAGAGGAAATCTGAGCAATTGATGTTAGGACTCGAAAAGTACTAAACAACACCGGAAACTTCCACATCAACAGTGACATAGACCGCCTTTACTTGAAATGTAAGCAGGGAGACAGAGGCCTAACATCAGTCCAGACAGCATTTCCCTCTGACAATATTTATGAACCTTGAAGCGTAGGAACCCGTCTCTCAAGCAAGCCTATCTGCATGAGACAGATAAGATCATGAGAGTTGGGAAGGAACTCCTTGAAAGATATTCCCTGTGTGATAATCAAAAACTTACACCCAAGTTTCTCAGCAGTACCGCAGTGAATCCATGGATGAAAAACTGCATGCTTCTCAACAAAAAATGATGCATGGATATGTTGCCAGGAAGCTCCAGAGTGAGAGTAATATAGATAAATAAAGTAGTCTATCTTGGACCAATGATTGCTATATTGGCTCCCACTTTGAAGGATACACTTTTGCAATCCAAGAACAGGAAATCAACACAAAATACCTGATTCACAAAAAAGATAGGGATGCAGGCAAAACACCTAGATGTGATAAGAAGTGCAGACTCTGCAGAATTAACATCGAAGATGTCACCCATGTCATAAGCAGCTGTCCAAAGATGTCATCGCAGTACTATCTACCTATGAGGCATGATGTAGTGGCCAAAACACTGTACAATGCAATCCGTAGAAAGATAGCTCCGATAATAAACATATTAAAAACTATAGCAATGTGGAAGACATACATATACATAATACACACACACACACACACACACACACACACACACACACACACACACACACACACACACATATATATATATATACAACTAACTAACAGGTAGGGAGAAATATGTATGCAGTAGATGTACAGGGAAATTAGACAGTAGAAGTCGCACTGATAGACACATTTTTCAAATGCGAGAGGGCGCTATAGAAATGGTGGATAGCTTCCGGTACCTAGGCGATCAGATTAGCATGGGAGGAGGGTGTTCCGAGGCCATAGTATCTAGAATAAGGACGGGTTGGAAGAAGTTTAGGGAGCTGCTTCCTCTGTTGACGAAGAAGGGTTTCTCCCTGCGTACGAAAGGCCGGTTGTATGATGCCTGTGTGAGGAGCGCGATGCTGCATGGTAGTGAGACATGGGCAGCTACCGCAGAAGATATGCGACGGCTGGAGAGAAATGAGGCAAGCATGCTCCGTTGGATGTGCAGTGTAAATGTGCGTGAACGACCCAGCATAAATGTGTTGAGAGAGAAACTGTGTCTGAGAGGGATAGAATGTAGTGTACGGGAGAGGAGACTGAGGTGGTATGGACATGTGATGCGCATGGAGGATGACCGATGGGTGAAGAAGTGCCAGGAAATGCCAGTTGAAGGAAGACGTGGTAGAGGTAGACCACGAAAAACATGGGCGAAGGTGGTGAGAACAGACCTCAGATCATTGAAGCTCACGGTGGAGATGACGAGGGACCGTGACGAGTGGAGAGATGCTGTGCTGAATAAGACCCGTCCCACCCTTGCAAGCAGGGAAAAGCGGACGTAAAATGATGATGATGATGATAATGATGATGATGACAATCAATGAAAAAAGAATTAGTTGATTTGTAATCAACTCGTTCTTATATATTATAACAGATCCCAAGCACTCAATGGTATTAATTTATCCGGTGTATTATAATGATAATAATACTAATAAATGAAAGATATATACTTTATAACATCTCTATTTATTCATCATCATCATCATCATCATCATCATCATCATCGTTTAACGTCCACCTTCCGCAGTAG
>OZ024765.1:19782356-19789856 GCA_964016885.1 Eledone cirrhosa
CCGTGTTGCCTACGGCCACATTACAGCGTGGACTGTGTTTTTTTGTCGTGACACCTACACGATCTCATTTGTTTCGGCCTGGATGTTGTGGCACCAACATAACTTTACATTGAAGGGGTGGTGTGGTGGGACGGGGGGGTGTATTTTGTTAGAGATGCCTACTGACTGTAGTAGGTTTTATATATCGATACATAGATACATGGATATATTTATACAGATGTATATATGTACGCCTATATAGATCACATATACACACACTTCTTTTGTAAACAGAGTTCAACGAACGATTTATTCTTTATTTGTAGAAATATCTTTCTCTTCAAGGATGCTCTTGGAATTGCTATTATTGTTATTGTTTAGCCTTGGACAGCCCTAGGTCAGCTCTATTAGAGGAGATACTTTGATTAGATTAGTTCAAGATTAGTTCAAATCCTGCCGAGGTTAACTTTGCTTTTCATTCTTCCGGGGTCAATAAAATACACTGGTTTCAATTTAATCGACTTTCCCCTCCAAAATTCTTGGCCTTGTGTCTGAATCAGAACACAATTACTTATTGATTATTAGCTATAGTTATTGATTACCAATAACTAATAATAATAAGCCTGGTGTGAAAATCAGATAGTGTGCATGTATTTTTATTGGCAAAATTGGCAACATGACCCTCTCAAAATATAACAAGATCTGTTTCAACACATACTTTAACATCAAGAATCTTGCTAAACAAATACATGAGCATATATATATATATATATATCACGATAAATTAACGGAGGCATAGGCCGTCGTTATTCCCTGTAAATAATGTGCTCAAAGGGGAAGAGATCCTGAGCCCTTTAAAATATAATATGTTGAGAAGGTAACACACCAGAGAGAGATATATAGTGCGTTATCAATAATAACGCACTATATATCTCTCTCTGGTGTGTTACCTTCTCAACATATTATATATATATATATATGAAAAAGTTTGTCCTCATCAGTGGCCTTCCAACCGTCGTAGGCATTTCGTCGCATTAAAGGCCATATACCTCAGGTTGGTGCGAGCAACGGCTAAAAAAAGTCGTTGGGACACGTAAATAAGGGGGACGCTAGGGTATTCTATGTACTATATTGACGAGTTGTAGTGCACCTGAGCACTTTACACAATAATTTCATTATTTCATTATTTCAAAATGGTTTAAGCAACTGAAAGTGATGTTGCTTAAACCATTTTGTTTGTTTACCCTAGCGTCCCCCTTATTTACGTGTCCCAATGACTTTTTTTAGCCGTTGCTCGCACCAACCTGAGGTATATGGCCTTTAATGCGACGAAATGCCTACGACGGTTGGAAGGCCACTGATGAGGACAAACTTTTTCATATGTAACCCATTTGCAGTGCCGCAGCTCCATTATTATCATATATATATATATATATACACACACACACACACATATATATATATATATATATATATATACAATGATATTAAATAAATGGAAACTATATTTATAAAACCATATTTATTTTATTATATATATTTCAAGGGTACCAAGACAACATTGGTACGCTTTCATCAGATAAAATACAAAGTTTGTTTCATAAATAGAGACATACCCATGAAAATCATACCTTACCGGTTGGGATATTTACTCCAGTAACTTGTTGAGTGCTCTAAAATCAGTTATAAACATTTATGTTTGTCGGACTTCCAACAAATTAAATACCCCTTCTACTTATTAAATACCCCTTCTACTTATATGTATATATATATATATGTATATATATATATATATATATATAAGATCAAAAGATGGTTAAATGAGTTCCATGTATTTTATTATGCGCATTTCAAAAACAAATATCATCATGCAATAACATTTGTGTTTTCATCAGATAAAACAGGAGGACATGATATGAAGGTTAAAAAACACTTGTGGATAGTGCAGTTTTAAATAAACATATGTTGATTTAAAACTGCACTATCCACAAGTGTTTTTAACCTTCATATCATGTCCTCATATTTTATCTGATGAAAACACAAATGTTATTGCATGATGATATTTGTTTTTGAAATGCGCATAATAAAATACATGGAACTCATTTAACCATCTTTTGATCTTATATATTATGTATACTCCAGTCCTACAAACTGTAGAGTGCTTCTTATCCGATATCTGCATTGCTTTATTGTACTACAATAAAACTCACCTCCTATATATATATGTATATTATCATCATCATCGATTAATGTCTATCTTCCATGCTAGCATGGGTTAGATGGGTTTGTCCCATTTAGAGGCAAGTTGGGTCAGGTGACTGTGTCTCACTCATATAGGAGAGTTTCTGGCTGGTTTTCAATGGCTGGATGCCCTTCCTAACGCCAACCACATTGACAGTGTGTGCTGGGTGCTTTTTGTCGTGACACCTACATCATCACTTTACACTGTGGACTGAGCACCTTTGTTGCATCACCGACACAACACAGTGGGGACTAGGGAGAGTGGATGGGCTTGGAGGAAAGATGTGGTCAGGGTAGTAGGGGGAGGTATGGTTACCGCTAAGGGAGGTGAATGAGAGGGGATAGCAGGTTGAGAAAGGTGTTGCCTATTAGGTATAAGCCCCATCCCCAGAACAATAGATGGCAGGTCTTCCGTAATATTTCATAGCGCCAGAAGTGGTGGTCCTGAGTCATTGCCTTTGGGAGGTGTAATTGTGCAAGGTCAGATTTTATTACCTCATCCCAAGTTTTCCTCGGCCTGCCCACACCACGGCTACCATCGACTTTGAGCGCTCTGCACCTTATTATACAGCTGTCATCCTTCATACGCATCAAAAATCCATACCAACGCAATCTCCTCTCCTGCATGCAACAACTGATCCCTCTTATGTCTAATTTCTCATGCAATATATTTATACTTTGCTGTTCACGTATATTGCTATTGCACATCCAGCGAAGCATGGAGGCTTCATTTCTTTCCAATCTTCGCAGGTCCAGGTCCAGATCACAGTGCCCACGTCTTGCGGCTGTGCAACATTGTTGTTCGTATACATGCATCATACAGTCTGCCTTTCATTTTGAGAGAAAATCCTTTTGTAGTTAGTAACAGTAGTAGCTCCCTGAATTTTCTCCAACCCAATCTCACTCTGGTTACTGTGCTTTTGGAACATCCTCCCTCACTGCTGATTTGGTCACCGAGGTAATGGAAACTATCTACCATTTCAACCGAGCCAGCTGAGCATTTGAAGGTGACTGTATCCTGAGGGATCTTGTTACTTACTGCCCCTGTGCATCGGCCACAAGTAAAACCTACAATCTTTGTTAGCCTGCTTTAGATCCCACCATATCTCTTGTGTACTCATTGCTTGCAATTGATACATAGAATCGAATTTCTACCTACTCCAGAGGTGATCTGGGCCCTGTTATCCCTACTACTTACTAGGGTTTTAGTCTTTGCCAGGTTGATTTTAAGACCTTTTGATTCTAGGCCTTGCTTCCAGGTTTGGAATTTCATCTCTAGTTCAGCTATAGATTCGGCTATAAGGGTTATGTCATCAGAATACAGAAGTTCCCATGGGAAGCTGGTCTTAAACTCCGTTATTGCCTGCAGAACGATAATAAACAGAAGAGGGCTAAAAACAGAGCCCTGATGGACACCAACTTGCATGTTAAATTCTTCGCTATAGTCATTGTTGTAAACTTGTCACCTAGCTTCTCTCCTAGCCTTCTGGTAAACTTCTCTACTACCCCCATTACGCCAATCTATCCAAGCCTGTCTTTTGGACTTAATTGTCTCATCTACTTTACCATTCCACCACCAAGTCCCTCTCTGTCTCCCAAGAGACCTGCTCCACCTACAGGTTTTATCAGTCACCTTCAGTAGGTTATCTTTCAGGAACTCCCACTGCTCCTCTATATCATAAGTCTCTATTTGCTCTCTCTTGCTATCGAAGGCATTGGTCATCATACTTCTAGATTTGTCACTATTTGATGGGTCACTTAACTTCCACACTTTCATGGGTCTTTTAACTTCCATACTTTCATGGGTCTTTTAACTTCCACACTTTCATGGGTCTTTTAACTTCCACACTTTCATGGGTCTTTTAACTTCCATACTTTCATGGGTCTTTTAACTTCCATACTTTCATGGGTCTTTTAACTTCCATACTTTCATGGGTCTTTTAACTTCCACACTTTCATGGGTCTTTTAACTTCCATACTTTCATGGGTCGTTTAACTTCCCTACTTTCATGGGTCTTTTAACTTCCATACTTTCATGGGTCTTTTAACTTCCATACTTTCATGGGTCTCTTAACTTCCACACTTTCATGGGTCTTTTAACTTCCATACTTTGATGGGTCTCTTAACTTCCACACTTTCATGGGTCTCTTAACTTCCACACTTTCATGGGTCTTTTAACTTCCACACTTTGATGGGTCTTTTAACTTCCACACTTTGATGGGTCTCTTAACTTCCACACTTTCATGGGTCTTTTAACTTCCATACTTTCATGGGTCTTTTAACTTCCACACTTTCATGGGTCTCTTAACTTCCACACTTTCATGGGTCTTTTAACTTCCATACTTTCATGGGTCTTTTAACTTCCATACTTTCATGGGTCTTTTAACTTCCATACTTTCATGGGTCTTTTAACTTCCACACTTTCATGGGTCTTTTAACTTCCATACTTTCATGGGTCTTTTAACTTCCACACTTTAATGGGTCTCTTAACTTCCACACTTTCATGGGTCTCTTAACTTCCACACTTTCATGGGTCTTTTAACTTCCACACTTTCATGGGTCTTTTAACTTCCACACTTTCATGGGTCTTTTAACTTCCATACTTTCATGGGTCTTTTAACTTCCATACTTTCATGGGTCTCTTAACTTCCATACTTTCATGGGTCTTTTAACTTCCATACTTGTATCCTCCAGGTAGTCTTCTTGTATCTTCTAGCCCTGACTATAAGCTCGCTAACTACTAGTTTATATTGGGAGGTGCATTCTTCACTGGGGAGGGACTTTGTGCTCCTAACAGTCACTCTGTCTCGTCTTCTAGTAACAATGAAACCAATTTGGCTGGCGAGGTCACCTGATCTATATGTGATTAGGTGGTTGTCTCATTTTCTGAAGTTCGTGTCACAGATAAATAGATTATTGGCGTCACAGAATTCCAAGTAGTCTTAAGCCTTCCTCGTTTCTAGGACCATAGCTGTAACCCCTGTGGATCCCATCAAAGCCATCGGAGAGTTCTCCCACATGCCTGTTGAAGTCACCTGCATTGAGTAGGCAGCTGTTGTCATTAATTTGGGAGGTAGTGAGCATTAGGGACTCACAGAACCTGTCATTTTGTATGTCTGGAAGTCCAGATTGAAGAGCATATGTAATTGTCATGGTTGTTCTGTTTAGTACAAGTCTCATCATCATCATCATCATCATCATCATCACTGTTTTACGTCCGTTCTTCCACGCTAGCATGGGTTAGACGGGTTGTCCTGTTGTGTGCAGTGTCTGGTCGGCTGACCATGCCTTGCTCATACAGGAACTGATCTGGCTTGATTTCTACAGCTGGATGCCCTTCCTAACACCAACCTCATTTACAGTGAGTGCTGGGTGCTTTTTCCGTGGCGCCTCCATGACTACTTTACAGTGTGGGCTGGGTGCTTTTCTGCCATGGCACCTCCACGACCACCTTGCGGTGGGGGGGGGGGGGGCATATTGTTTATATGCTTCAGCTTGTACCCATGGGAGGTCGGGTACTCTGTATTACTGCGTGATGCCAGAGGTCATGGTCGTGTGTCATTGTCTTTGAGAGGTGTAATTGGGTAAGGTCGGCTTTTATCACCTCATCCCAGGTCATCTTGGGTCTCCCCACTCCGCGGTTTCCATCAACTTCTAGTGCTCTGCACCTTTTTATGCAGCTGTCATCCTTCATACGCATCACATGTCCATACCAATGCAACCGCCTCTCCTGCACACAGCATTTGATTCCTCTTATGCTCAGTCTCTCTCGCAATTCATTTATGCTTTGTCGTTCACGTATATTACTGTTACACATCCATCGGAGCATGCAGGCTTCGTTTCTCTCTAATCTACGTAAGTCTTCCACCTTCAGCGCCCAGGTCTCACTACCATGCAACATCGCTGTTCGGATACACGCATCATACAGTCTGCCTTTCATTCTGAGGGAGAAGCCTTTTGCAGCTAGCAGTGGTAGTAGTTCCCTGAACTTCTTCCATCCCGTTCTTACCCGTCTAAGTTTAATTATTCTGTCATTTACTCTATTTACAGCAATAACTTTGTTTATCTATTTTTCCGCTACCCAAATCCCTACTCCACCCAGCCTGTCATCATTTCCCACCCAGAAACATTTCTAGCATCGTTTTTTTTTGCCCACAAGAAATTTAGCTGACACACCTTTCCATCTAGTCTCTTGTACACAGCACACATCGACTTTCTTTCATTCCAGTATCTCTACAATCTCTCTGGATCTATCTTTCATGGCACCAACGTTGATGGAGTCAACTCTGAAGTTATGGAGTTGGGGTGGGGCTGATCGTTTTCCATGTCTGAAATAAAGAAGAGCAATTGCATGATCGTCCAGAGGTGGTGGTGGTGGGGTCGTTATTTGTTGATTAGTAATCCATAAGCCATACAGAAACAAACATCAGACCGGAAGCAAGTGGCCTTGGAATGGATTGAGTTAGCTGGTTGGTAGTTTGTACTGCAGTGGTCTCATTGGTTGATGTGATAATGGTGGTGAGGGGATGAGTGTGGTAATGGTAATGAGAGAGAGTGGGCAGGAGGGTGGGGGAGGGGGGAGGGGGGACATGGTGAAGAGAAGAAGGAAATTTAGGTTGGGAGGAAAATGAAGAGATTACATTACTTGAGAAAAAACAATGATATATATATTTATATATATATATATATATATATATATATAGGAGGTGAGTTTTATTGTAGTACAATAAAGCATTGCAGATATCAGATAAGAAGCACTCTACAGTTTGTAGGACTGGAGTATACATAATATATAAGATCAAAAGATGGTTAAAAGAGTTCCATGTATTTTAATATGCGCATTTCAAAAACAATTATTGCATGATGGTATTTGTTTTTGAAATGCGCATAATAAAATACATGGAACTCTTTTAACCATCTTTTGATCTTATATATTATATATATATGTATATATATATGGAGGCACGTGGCTTAGTGGTTAGAGCATTGGGCTTGCAATCGAAAGGTTGTGAGTTCAATTCTCAGACCAGGTAATGTGTTGATTCCTTGAGCAAGACACTTTATTTCACATTGCTCGAGTTTACTCAGCTGTAGAAATGAGATGATAGGGACTGGGGTCCCTATCATTCCACTGCAAAGTGGTCGTGGAGGTGCCACGGCAAAAAAGCACCCAGTACTCACTGTAAATGAGGTTGGTGTTAGGAAGGGCATCCAGCTGTAGAAAACCCGCCAGACAGTCCTGAGGAAGACAACAAATCTTGCCTCAAGTGGGACAATTCC
>OZ024765.1:19802356-19812356 GCA_964016885.1 Eledone cirrhosa
ATCTTCTGCGGTAGCTGCCCATGTCTCACTACCATGCAGCATCGCGCTCCTCACACAGGCATCATACAACCGGCCTTTCGTACGCAGGGAGAAACCCTTCTTCGTCAACAGAGGAAGCAGCTCCCTAAACTTCTTCCAACCCGTCCTTATTCTAGATACTATGGCCTCGGAACACCCTCCTCCCATGCTAATCTGATCTCCTAGGTACCGGAAGCTATCCACCACTTCTATAGCGCCCTCTCGCATTTGAAAAATGTGTCTATCAGTGCGACTTCTACTGTCTAATTTCCCTGTACATCTACTGCATACATATTTCTCCCTACCTGTTAGTTTGCCTGCTATCCCGCTACATCTCTTGTGTACCCAGGACCTACATTGTGTGCATTTTATAGAATTTATGCCAGTTCCTTTTCTGCATATCGAACATGGCCATTTCCCTGACGGAATCAGGGTTTTGTCCTCTTTTCTACTCATCAACACTTTTGTCTTAGCTAGATTTACTCTCAGTCCTCTTGCTTCCAACTGCTGTTTCCATAGCCGGAATTTATTCTCTAGCTCCTCTACTGATTCTGCCATAAGAGCCAGATCGTCAGCATAGAGAAGTTCCCATGGACAGCCAGTCTTAAACTCCTCTGTTATGGCTTGGAGGACTATAATGAACAAGAGCGGGCTGAGGACCGAACCCTGATGTACTCCTACTTGTATCTGGAATTCCTCACTAAACTCCATTCCTACCCTGACTTTACTGAGAGTACCTCTGTACAAAGTTTGCACTGTCCTTACAAGCCATTCCTCAACACCCAGCTTCCTTAGGGACCACCAGATGACAGATCGGGGTACCCTATCAAAGGCCTTCTCTAGGTCAACAAAGGCTAAGTATAGTGGCTTATTCTTCTCTAAGAACCTCTCTTGCATTTGTCTCACCAAGAAGAGGGCATCTGTTGTACTCTTCCCAGGCACAAAACCAAACTGCATCTCATCTAGTTTGACCCTTTCTCTAATTAGTTGTGCTAGAATCCTTTCTGCCACTTTCATAACCTGATCTATCAGTTTTATACCCCTATAATTGCTCCTCTCCAAAGCATCCCCTTTACCTTTGTAGCAATTTATGAGAATACTGCTGCACCAGTCTTTGGGTATGACACCACCATATATAGCCTGATTGATTATGCGTGCAACCAGTTTAGTGCCTACGTCCCCTGATGCCTTCAGCATCTCAGCAACTATTCCCGATGGTCCGGCCGCCTTACCATTTTTCATTTCCCTAATCGCCTCTTGGACCCTATATTCGTCAATCTCAATAGCTGGTCCCTCTGTCGGATCTACCAAGGGTAATTTCTCTCTCTCCCATTCGTTCTCCACATTCATCAGTCTCTCATAATGACATTTCCAGGCCTCCTTTTTCTGGTCATTCGTGACACTAAGTACACCGGCATCATCCCGGACACATTTATCACCAACAACATCCTGATTTGCATTGACACACTGCCTTGCAATGTGGAACACCGCACGCCTCTGATCTTCCCGTCGCAGAACATTGGCAAACCTCCTACTCTCTGCCTCCCTGCGTGCTAAGTACACCTGACGTCTAGCTTCTCTCTTAGTGGCTGTATATTCTTCCCTACTCCCACCCTTATTCCAAGCCTTCCATGCTAGTCTTTTGTCTCTAATAGCCTTATCTACACTGCTGTTCCACCACCAGGTCACTCTCTGTCTGGTTGGAGCTCTGCTCCAGCCACAGGTTTCATCAGTAGCCTTCAGCAAGTTGTCACGTAAGAACTTCCAGTTATTATCTATGTCATACGTCTCTAAATCGTCTTCTTTTTCGTCATATACATCTTGAAGGGCTTTCCTAAATTTGAATTTTAGTGAAAGGTCTTTTAGCTTCCAGACCTTTCTTCTCCACACCTTCCTATATGTCTCATTCCATCTCTTGCTTACTGAGATATCACTAACAACTAACCTATGCTGTGGGGTACATTCTTCCCCAGGGTATGCCTTGGTATTAGACACTATCTGCCTGTCCCGCTGCCTAACTAGCAGGAAGTCAATCTGGCTTATGTGCTCACCAGATTTGTAGGTTATTAGGTGATTGGCAGGTTTCTGGAAGTTTGTGTTGCAAATAGTCAATGTACTTGCATCACAAAATTCAAGAAGTCTCACTCCTTCTTCATTTCTTGAACCGTAACCGTGCCCACCATGTACCCCAGTGTAACCATCCTGGAGCTGTCCAACATGACCATTGAAGTCTCCTGCTAGCATAACGATGTCTCCGTCCTCTGTCATATATTATATATTATATATATATATTATTACTATATATATATATATATATATATATATATATATATATATATATATATATATATATATATGCATATATAATGTTAACCCATACTACTCTGACCCATGCTAGTGTGGAAAATGGACGTAAAAAAGTGATGATGATGATTTTAAATTTATAGCGGATGTAAAATGAAATGATGATGATCTATTGCAACCTTACAGTAACTATATATATATATACATATATATATACACACACATATATATATACACACACACACATATATATATATATATATTATTATATATTATGAAAATAAACCAAAGAAGCCTTCAATACATCAAAAGTCTTTATTAGCCAACAATGTTTCGTCCTATTAAGGACTCATCAGGGCAATTAAAGCTATAAGAAGCACTATCAGCCAATACAAGCCTTACAATAACTATATATATACATATATATACACATACATATATATACAGTCGAGTCCGGTTAAGAGTATAGCCTGGGGAATGGAAAATAGTATACTCTTATCCGGATTAAGTAAAAATATTCCATAGTATTATTATTTTGAGTCTTTCAATGATTAAAAATCGCTTTATTATTGTTTAAAATGCATTTATAAGTTAAAAAAATGAAAGTTACACCAAAAAATTCAACAAGAATTATTGCAAATTATAGATAAATTAAGCAATATTTCAACATATTGGTATACAATTTTTATTTCCTAAAAATAGTCCATAATGATTTTTTTGCATTGGATTGCTCGCAATTTTTTTTTCAATCATTTCCTCGCTCTCAGACAGAGTATAAGTTTCAAAATTTTCAAATGATTGCATCATATAGGACTGCAATTGAATTTATTAGACAATTCATTTTGTGACTTGGCAGATTTCAATTCATTCAAAATAGCAATTTTTTGAGTAATGGATAAAGCAAAGCGTTTCAAAGACATTTTTATGACACAATGAATTATTATTTTTGTATTTGCATATATTAAACTTTAATTTGCTTTTAGAATGGTTGTATAAATGACATCATCGCATTTCATTTTGAATTGTTTTAAAATGGTTATGATACATTATAAGCCCAATTTACTTTACCGTATTCATTACACTCTTATTCGGACTAAATTATATAGAAAATATATAAACGAGATTTGATTATGCTATACTTTTATCTGATATACTCTTAAGCGGACTCGACTGTATACATATATATATATATATTTGTGAATATATAAATATATTTATGTGTGTATATATCTATATAATTTAGTATACTGAATTTTGCAAATAAAGCAACTTCACCCATTCTGCACAACAGTAAACATACTAAATATTACATATCCTGTCTCACCTCACCCTACATTAATATAGATATCTATGGCTACCCCACCATTACTTAACCCCCAACCCCCACAAGACTTGTCTACACCTTATCCCACTAATTAATTGTTAATTGCTTATCCACACTGATGTCTGCTCATGTCATATATATATATATATATATATATATATATATATTCTTTCTTTTGCACACATATGCATACATACAAACATATATATATAATAAAATAAATAGATATGATTATTATTATTATTATTATATATATGTATGTATGTTTATATATATATATATATGCATATATACATATATACACATACATATATGTATGCACATATATATATATGTATATATACATATATGTATATATATGTATATATACATATATGTATATATATATACATATATATGTATATATATGCATATATATCTATATATATACACATATATATACACATATATATTCACACACACACACATATATATATATATATACACATACACATACATATATATACATACACATTAGTATTTATTTATATATATATATATATATATATATATATATATATAAAAGAAAAAATATAAAAGAAAAACAAACAAAAAAAGAAACAAAAACACCGTAATTAACGCTTGCTAATTAATAATTAATAATTAATCCAAAACAAGCTGGGGATGATAAGTTACTTATTTAACTAATTAATCATGGCAACGCCTTAGACATTTCTTCGTCAATCCCCACTGTGATGGGTAGCACCCCACCCCCTTGAAATAATGAGAAATGTGATGATCAGCAGAAACTATAAAAAGGAAGCTCTAGCTCAGCCCAACCGTGGAACAGCCCCAGGGCCAGGTTCAATTCCTGGCCGAGGGTATATTGAATCATATTTAAGAGAAAAGACAAACATCTTAACCCTTTAGCATTTAAACCGGCCAGAATTCTCTCAAATCGTTCTGTTCAAACCGGCTGTAACTGGCCACACATACTGATGTTAAGGTATTTTTCTCAAAATGAATAATATCAAAATCTCATAGATTCGATATTATGTGAGATAATTATGTGAGGTAAAGACTTTAATGTGAAAATACAATAGTATATATAGAGTAAAGTAAATGTTATGTGAGATATTATGTGAGGTAAAGACTTTAATGTGAAAATACAATAGTATATATAGAGTAAAGTAAATGTTATGTGAGATATTATGTGAGATAAAGCCTTTACTGTGACAATACAATAGTATATATAGAGTAATGTAAATGTTATGTGAGATATTATGTGAGGTAAAGACTTTAATGTGAAAATACAATAGTATATATAGAGTAAAGTAAATGTTATGTGAGATATTATGTGAGGTAAAGCCTTTACTGTGAAAATACAATAGTATATATAGAGTAAAGTAAATGTTATGTGAGATATTATGTGAGGTAAAGCCTTTACTGTGAAAATACAATAGTATATATAGAGTAAAGTAAATGTTATGTGAGATATTATGTGAGGTAAAGCCTTTACTGTGATAATACAATAGTATATATAGAGTAAAGTAAATGTTATGTGAGGTATTATGTGAGGTAAAGACTTTACTGTGAAAATACAATAGTATATATAGAGTAATGTAAATGTTATGTGAGATATTATGTGAGGTAAAGCCTTTACTGTGAAAATACAATAGTATATATAGAGTAAAGTAAATGTTATGTGAGATATTATGTGAGGTAAAGACTTTACTGTGAAAATACAATAGTATATATAGAGTAAAGTAAATGTTATGTGAGATATTATGTGAGGTAAAGCCTTTACTGTGACAATACAATAGTATATATAGAGTAATGTAAATGTTATGTGAGATATTATGTGAGGTAAAGCCTTTACTGTGAAAATACAATAGTATATATAGAGTAAAGTAAATGTTATGTGAGATATTATGTGAGGTAAAGACTTTACTGTGAAAATACAATAGTATATATAGAGTAAAGTAAATGTTATGTGAGATATTATGTGAGGTAAAGCCTTTACTGTGACAATACAATAGTATATATAGAGTAATGTAAATGTTATGTGAGATATTATGTGAGGTAAAGCCTTTACTGTGAAAATACAATAGTATATATAGAGTAATGTAAATGTTATGTGAGATATTATGTGAGGTAAAGCCTTTACTGTGAAAATACAATAGTATATATAGAGTAATGTAAATGTTATGTGAGATATTATGTGAGGTAAAGACTTTACTGTGACAATACAATAGTATATATAGAGTAATGTAAATGTTATGTGAGATATTATGTGAGGTAAAGACTTTACTGTGACAATACAATAGTATATATAGAGTAATGTAAATGTTATGTGAGATATTATGTGAGGTAAAGCCTTTACTGTGAAAATACAATAGTATATATAGAGTAATGTAAATGTTATGTGAGATATTATGTGAGGTAAAGCCTTTACTGTGAAAATACAATAGTATATATAGAGTAATCTAAATGCTAAAAGGTTAATAGCCGTAGCCATATTTCTAATGATAGCCACTGACTATGGTTTTCAAGTAATTTTGAAAATAATCAAGACTTTTGTGGTATTTGGAACATAACTCAACAAAGGTTAGATATAAAAGGTTTAGATATAAAGAACCAGTGCATTACTGGTACTTTATTTTATCGACCCCCGTAACGATGGTTCGATTTAAACTCAAATCGTAAAGGGCCGTAACTCTATGCTGCAAAGCATGGCGTCCAACCCTCTACTGATTCTGCCAATCCACTACCCTGGAAGATTTTTAGATAAATATAAACACTATGAAATAAAAATAGAGGTGGCGTCAGGTGGTTTGGAACATAACTTAACAGAGGTTGTGTTACGTCCTTATGGATAAACGAATACACTGCAACAGTGTAATAACAATATAATCGAAACAAATGGCAATAACCACACGTAACAGAACAACAATCTTTTAAGAACTAACAATCCAACATACCAACTGTGGAACTAGTACCAACTTTGACTATCAACACACCAACTGTGGAACTAGTACCAACTTTGACTATCAACACAGTAACTGTGGAACTAGTACCATTGTTGACTATCAACACAGTAACTGTGGAACTAGTACCAACTTTGACTATCAACACACCAACTGTGGAACTAGTACCAACTTTGACTATCAACACACCAACTGTGGAACTAGTACCAACTTTGACTATCAACACAGTAACTGTGGAACTAGTACCAACTTTGACTATCAACACACCAACTGTGGAACTAGTACCAACTTTGACTATCAACACACCAACTGTGGAACTAGTACCAACTTTGACTATCAACACAGTAACTGTGGAACTAGTACCAACTTTGACTATCAACACACCAACTGTGGAACTAGTACCAACTTTGACTATCAACACACCAACTGTGGAACTAGTACCAACTTTGACTATCAACACAGTAACTGTGGAACTAGTACCAACTTTGACTATCAACACACCAACTGTGGAACTAGTACCAACTTTGACTATCAACACACCAACTGTGGAACTAGTACCAACTTTGACTATCAACACAGTAACTGTGGAACTAGTACCAACTTTGACTATCAACACACCAACTGTGGAACTAGTACCAACTTTGACTATCAACACACCAACTGTGGAACTAGTACCAACTTTGACTATCAACACAGTAACTGTGGAACTAGTACCAACTTTGACTATCAACACACCAACTGTGGAACTAGTACCAACTTTGACTATCAACACACCAACTGTGGAACTAGTACCAACTTTGACTATCAACACAGTAACTGTGGAACTAGTACCAACTTTGACTATCAACACACCAACTGTGGAACTAGTACCAACTTTGACTATCAACACAGTAACTGTGGAACTAGTACCAACTTTGACTATCAACACACCAACTGTGGAACTAGTACCAACTTTGACTATCAACACACCAACTGTGGAACTAGTACCAACTTTGACTATCAACACAGTAACTGTGGAACTAGTACCAACTTTGACTATCAACACACCAACTGTGGAACTAGTACCAACTTTGACTATCAACACACCAACTGTGGAACTAGTACCAACTTTGACTATCAACACAGTAACTGTGGAACTAGTACCAACTTTGACTATCAACACACCAACTGTGGAACTAGTACCAACTTTGACTATCAACACACCAACTGTGGAACTAGTACCAACTTTGACTATCAACACAGTAACTGTGGAACTAGTACCAACTTTGACTATCAACACACCAACTGTGGAACTAGTACCAACTTTGACTATCAACACACCAACTGTGGAACTAGTACCAACTTTGACTATCAACACAGTAACTGTGGAACTAGTACCAACTTTGACTATCAACACACCAACTGTGGAACTAGTACCAACTTTGACTATCAACACACCAACTGTGGAACTAGTACCAACTTTGACTATCAACACAGTAACTGTGGAACTAGTACCAACTTTGACTATCAACACACCAACTGTGGAACTAGTACCAACTTTGACTATCAACACAGTAACTGTGGAACTAGTACCAACTTTGACTATCAACACACCAACTGTGGAACTAGTACCAACTTTGACTATCAACACAGTAACTGTGGAACTAGTACCAACTTTGACTATCAACACACCAACTGTGGAACTAGTACCAACTTTGACTATCAACACAGTAACTGTGGAACTAGTACCAACTTTGACTATCAACACACCAACTGTGGAACTAGTACCAACTTTGACTATCAACACACCAACTGTGGAACTAGTACCAACTTTGACTATCAACACAGTAACTGTGGAACTAGTACCAACTTTGACTATCAACACACCAACTGTGGAACTAGTACCAACTTTGACTATCAACACACCAACTGTGGAACTAGTACCAACTTTGACTATCAACACAGTAACTGTGGAACTAGTACCAACTTTGACTATCAACACACCAACTGTGGAACTAGTACCAACTTTGACTATCAACACACCAACTGTGGAACTAGTACCAACTTTGACTATCAACACAGTAACTGTGGAACTAGTACCAACTTTGACTATCAACACACCAACTGTGGAACTAGTACCAACTTTGACTATCAACACAGTAACTGTGGAACTAGTACCAACTTTGACTATCAACACACCAACTGTGGAACTAGTACCAACTTTGACTATCAACACACCAACTGTGGAACTAGTACCAACTTTGACTATCAACACAGTAACTGTGGAACTAGTACCAACTTTGACTATCAACACACCAACTGTGGAACTAGTACCAACTTTGACTATCAACACACCAACTGTGGAACTAGTACCAACTTTGACTATCAACACACCAACTGTGGAACTAGTACCAACTTTGACTATCAACACAGTAACTGTGGAACTAGTACCAACTTTGACTATCAACACACCAACTGTGGAACTAGTACCAACTTTGACTATCAACACAGTAACTGTGGAACTAGTACCAACTTTGACTATCAACACACCAACTGTGGAACTAGTACCAACTTTGACTATCAACACACCAACTGTGGAACTAGTACCAACTTTGACTATCAACACAGTAACTGTGGAACTAGTACCAACTTTAACTATCAACACACCAACTGTGGAACTAGTACCAACTTTGACTATCAACACACCAACTGTGGAATTAGTACCAACTTTGACTATCAGCACACCAACTGTGGAACTAGTACCAACTTTGACTATCAACACACCAGCTGTGGAACTAGTACCAACTTTGACTATCAACACAGTAACTGTGGAACTAGTACCAACTTTGACTATCAACACACCAACTGTGGAACTAGTACCAACTTTGACTATCAACACAGTAACTGTGGAACTAGTACCAATTTGCCCTCTTACTCAGACCGTTGCTATTTATATGTAGTGGTCCAGCCCATTCTCGCTAGGGGCTGGCGTTGTACTCTCGCACAACAAGTTGTTACATAAAATTATGATAAAAGGCTTTTAGATAAATATACCGTATTTCCCGACACCGAAGGCGCTTCGCCCTTCAAGATGCACCCTAATTTTGAGAAACATCATCATCATCATCGTTTTACGTCCGTTCTTCCATGCTAGCATGGGTTAGACGGGCTGTCTTGTTGTCGGCTGACCATGTCTTGCTCATACGGGAACTGATTCTGGCTTGATTTCTACAGCTGGATGCTATCCTAACACCAACCTCGTTTACAGTGTGGGCTGGGGGCTTTTTTGCCGTGGCACCTCCACGTCCACTTTACAGTGAGTGCTGGGTGCTTTTTTGCCGTGGCACCCCCACGTCCACTTTACAGTGAGTGCTGGGTGCTTTTTTGCCGTGGCACCTCCATGTCCACT
>OZ024765.1:19822356-19907356 GCA_964016885.1 Eledone cirrhosa
TAATATCTCACATAACATTTACATTACTCTATATATACTATTGTATTTTCACAGTAAAGGCTTTACCTCACATAATATCTCACATAACATTTACATTACTCTATATATACTATTGTCTTTTCACAGTAAAGGCTTTACCTCACATAATATCTCACATAACATTTACATTACTCTATATATACTATTGTCTTTTCACAGTAAAGGCTTTACTTCACATAATATCTCACATAACATTTACATTACTCTATATATACTATTGTATTTTCACAGTAAAGGCTTTACCTCACATAATATCTCACATAACATTTACATTACTCTATATATACTATTGTATTTTCACAGTAAAGGCTTTACCTCACATAATATCTCACATAACATTTACATTACTCTATATATACTATTGTATTTTCACAGTAAAGGCTTTACCTCACATAATATCAAATCTATGAGATTTTGAAAGTATTTATTTTGAGAACAATACCTTAACATCAGTATGAGTGGCCAGTTACAGCCAGTTTCAACAGAAAGAGGTAGAGAATTCTGGCCGGTTTTGGCTGGTTTGAACATTAAAGGGCTAAGCAGCTGTCATCCTTCTTGGGCATCATGTGACCATACCACCACAGTCTCCTCTCTTACAACATTTGATCCCTCTTATACTTAGCTTCACTCTTAATACATTAACACTCTGTTGCTTACATACACTCCTGTTACACATCCATCTCACCATATATGCTTCTTTCCAGCCTCTGTAAGTCCTCGGCACGCAGAGCCCATGTTTCGCTACCATGTATCATTGCTGAGCTAAAAAAAAGCTTTTTTTTAGTCCAGAAATAGCCATCGAAACGACTTGAGCTCTGCCATCGGTTCATACTTTCTCCTATATATACATATATATATATTAAAAACCTACTACAGTCAGTAGGCATCTCTAACAAAAATACACCCCGTCCCACTACCCCCACCCCATCCACACCACCCCTTTCAATGTAAAGTTATGTTGGTACCACAACATCCAGTCCGAAACAAATGAGGTCGTGTAGGTGTCACGACAAAAAAAAACACACAGTCCACGCTGTAATGTGGCCATGTAGGTAACACAGTAAAAACCTCCCAGCCCCACACTGTAAATGTGGTTGGTGTTAGGAAGGGCATCCAGCTGTAGAAAACCCACCAGACAGTCCTATACGAGCAAGACAACCACTCTTGCCTCAAGTGGGAAAACTCCCGTCCAAACCCATGCAAGCGTGGAAGATGGACGTTAAACGATGATGATGATGATGATATATATATATATATATATGGAAGATGGACGTTAAACGATGATGATGGTGATGATGATGATGATGATGATATATATATATATATATACACACAAATATCTATATGTGTGTGTAACATTTAATATGTGTGTTTGAGTTTGTGTATTTATGTGTGTTTTCAAGCCGACAGCTCAGATGTTAACAGATGTTATTGCGTTTCAAAATATTACAGCATACATGCCCCCCCCCCCCCTTCCACCCGTGTGGTGGGGAGAGGGAGGGGGACTTTAGGTGGGGTTAAATGATGAGTGGGCAGTAGTGAGAGGGTGGGGGGGAGGGGAAAGGTGTGTTGAGCCAACTCACGCAGAGTGGTGGCGGCAGTGATGGTTGTGGTGGTGGTAGTGATGGTGGTGGTGGTGGTGGTGATGATGGTTGTATTGGTGATGGTTGTAGTGGTGGTGGTAGTTGTAGTGGTGATGGTGGTGATGGTTGTAGTGGTGGTGGTAGTAGTGGTGGTGGTGATGGTTGGTTGTAGTGGTGTTGTTGGTGGTGGTGATGGTTGTAGTGGTGATGGTGGTGATGGTTGTAGTGGTGGTGGTGGTGGTTGTGGTGGTGGTGGTGATGGTTGGTTGTAGTGGTGGTGATGGTTGTAGTGGTGGTGGTAGTTGTAGTGGTGATGGTGGTGATGGTTGTAGTGGTGGTGGTGGTGGTGGTGGTTGTAGTGGTGGTGGTGGTGATGATGGTTGTAGTGGTGGTGGTGGTGATGGTTGTAGTGGTGGTGGTAGTTGTAGTGGTGATGGTGGTGATGGTTGTAGTGGTGGTGGTGGTGGTGGTGGTTGTAGTGGTGGTGGTGATGGTTGGTTGTAGTGGTGTTGTTGGTGGTGGTGATGGTTGTAGTGGTGGTGGTGATGGATGTGATGGTTGTAGTGGTGGTGGTGATGGTTGTAATCATGGTTATAGTGGTGGTGGTGAGGGTTGTAGTGGTGATGGTTGTTGTGGTGGTGTTGATGGTTGTGGTTGTTATGGTGTTGGTGGTGGTGATGGTTGTGGTGTTGGTAATGGATGTGATGGTGGTGATTGTGATGGTGTTGATGGTAGTGGTGATGGTTGTAGTGGTGGTAGTGATGGATGTGATGGTGGTGTTGATGGTTGTGGTGGTGTTGATGGCTGTGGTTGTTATGGTGGTGGTGGTGTTGATGGTTGTGGTTATAGTGGGGGTGGTGAAAGTCTGACCCTGAGCTTGTGTTGTATGCAAATGAGTATCCCCATAAATGTATTATTTGCTAAAATCAATATATAAGATATCAGTTTATTGTAACAAGTGACTGA
The DNA here is from genome assembly GCA_964016885.1 of Eledone cirrhosa. Lineage (NCBI taxonomy): Eukaryota > Metazoa > Mollusca > Cephalopoda > Octopoda > Eledonidae > Eledone > Eledone cirrhosa. Next base: position 19,824,945 of record OZ024765.1, read on the forward strand.
AGATGGGTAAATAATAATGAAATTATTGTGTACAGTGCTCAGGTGCACTACAACTCATCAAAGGTGCATGTATAGTACATAGAAAAATTGTTTCTACTTTTGGCAGCATTTATCAGCAATTATCCCAGTGTATTACTGGTACTTTAATTTGTCGACCCCAAAAGGATGAAAGGCAAAGTTAACCTCAGCGGGATTTGAGTTCAGACTGTAAAGGGCCGCAACTCTATGCTGCTAAGCATGGCGTCCGACCCTCTACCGATACTGCCAGAATAATGTATAAATGTCAGGAAAGTGAACAGTGTATGAGTCATGATATACATGTGTGTGTGGGTATGGAGGGGGGATATCAGGTGTTGTGTTGGCGAATCTCAGGAAGCATGGAGGTTTTAAAGGATGCAGTGTCTCGACAGCTAACAACTGATGCAGGGAGTTTGTTCCATGGAGGTTTTAAAGCATGCAGTGTCTCGACAGCTAACAACTGATGCAGGGAGTTTGTTCCATGGGGGTTTTAAAGGATGCAGTGTCTCGACAGCTAACAACTGATGCAGGTAGTTTGTTCCATGGAGGTTTTAAAGGATGCAGTGTCTCGACAGCTAACTACTGATGCAGGAAGTTTGTTCCTTGGAGGTTTTAAAGGATGCAGTGTCTCGACAGCTAACAACTGATGCAGGGAGTTTGTTCCATGGAGGTTTTAAAGGATGCAGTGTCTCGACAGCTAACAACTGATGCAGGAAGTTTGTTCCATGGAGGTTTTAAAGGATGCAGTGTCTCGACAGCTAACAACTGATGCAGGGAGTTTGTTCCATGGAGCTTTTAAAGGATGCAGTGTCTCGACAGCTAACAACTGATGCAGGAAGTTTGTTCCATGGAGGTTTTAAAGGATGCAGTGTCTCGACAGCTAACAACTGATGCAGGGAGTTTGTTCCATGGGGGTTTTAAAGGATGCAGTGTCTCGACAGCTAACAACTGATGCAGGTAGTTTGTTCCATGGAGGTTTTAAAGGATGCAGTGTCTCGACAGCTAACTACTGATGCAGGAAGTTTGTTCCATGGAGGTTTTAAAGGATGCAGTGTCTCGACAGCTAACAACTGATGCAGGGAGTTTGTTCCATGGAGGTTTTAAAGGATGCAGTGTCTCGACAGCTAACAACTGATGCAGGAAGTTTGTTCCATGGAGGTTTTAAAGGATGCAGTGTCTCGACAGCTAACAACTGATGCAGGGAGTTTGTTCCATGGAGCTTTTAAAGGATGCAGTGTCTCGACAGCTAACAACTGATGCAGGAAGTTTGTTCCATGGAGGTTTTAAAGGATGCAGTGTCTCGACAGCTAACAACTGATGCAGGGAGTTTGTTCCATGGAGGTTTTAAAGGATGCAGTGTCTCGACAGCTAACAACTGATGCAGGGAGTTTGTTCCATGGAGGTTTTAAAGGATGCAGTGTCTTGACAGCTAACAACTGATGCAGGGAGTTTGTTCCATGGAGGTTTTCAAGGATGCAGTGTCTCGACAGCTAACAACTGATGCAGGTAGTTTGTTCCATATAGGTTTTATAGGATGCAGTCTCTCGACAGCTAACAACTGATGCAGGTAGTTTGTTCCATGGAAGTTTTAAAGGATGCAGTGTCTTGACAGCTAACAACTGATGCAGGTAGTTTGTTCCATGGAGGTTTTATAGGATGCAGTGTCTCGACAGCGAACAACTGATGCAGGGAGTTTGTTCCATGGAGGTTTTAAAGGATGCAGTGTCTCGACAGCTAACAACTGATGCAGGGAGTTTGTTCCATGGAGGTTTTAAAGGATGCAGTGTCTCAACAGCTAACAACAGATGCAGGTAGTTTGTTCCATGAAGGTTTTAAAGGATGCAGTGTCTCGACAGCTAACAACAGATGCAGGTAGTTTGTTCCATGGAGGTTTTAAAGGATGCAGTGTCTCGACAGCTGACAACTGATGCAGGGAGTTTGTTCCATGTGAAATACTAGTATTTGAGATTCTCACATAGATTAGCTGACATGATCACAACTTCAAATAACCACAGAATGACTTTTATATATTTATTATACATAAACATATTGTATATACAGCCATGTATGTATATTTGCCTCAAGTTTTCTATTTCTTGTCCCCCCCCCCCCCCACACACACACACTTACCACTCTCTTGCATGTCTATATATGTATTTATACACACACATGCACATATGTATGTGTGTATGTAAATACACATATACACACAGAATTACTGACAAATTTGCTGTTACCGTACACATGAGTGTATTTATATATTTGTTTGTATGAATGTATATTGTATATATATACATGTATGCGTCTATTTTATATATATATATATATATATATATTTACTATAGAAATGGCTTCTACAGGACTAGAACTGTTTCATTCAGGAGAAATCATCTGGAAGCCCTGTGTGTGTATGTATATATATATATATATAGCATGGAAGATAGACATTAAACGATGATGATGATGATGATGATGATACATACACATTAATTTCAGAAACACCAAAATCATAACCATAATATTAATACAACTATTTTCTCACTCTCTCTCTCTCTCTCTCTCTCTATATATATATATATATATATATATATATATATATATATATATATATATATATATATATATATATATATATAAACGATATTAAACAAATGGAAACTATATTTATAAAACCATATTTATTTCGTTATATATATTTCTGGGATATCATATTAAAACAGAAACTGTTGAGTGCTTTTATATCAGTTATAAAATATTTACTCGTTGTAACCCAACAATCTTAAATAAAACTTTTGCATATATATATATATATATATATATATATAAGTAGAAGGGGTATTTAATTTGTTGGAAATCCAACAAATATAAATATAAATGTTTATAACTGATTTAGAGCACTCAACAGTTTCCTGGGGTATCCTTGAAATATATATAATAAAATAAATATGGTTTTATAAATATAGTTTCCATTTATTTAATATCATTGAATATTTACTCCAGTGCTCTAAATCAGTTATAAAAATTTATATTTATATTTGTCGGATTTCCAACAAATTAAATGTTAAAAAGGAAATTGGGGGGGGGGGGGGCTAAGACTGCACAGCCCCACTTTGTAGGAGGTGAGTTTTATTGTAGTACAATAATATATATATATATATATATATATATATATATATATATATATATATATATATAGTAATAATAATAAATTTGAAGACTAATTTGAAGACTAGTTTCAGAAGATCCCGTTAGGCAGCGATTCTTTGCTTAAACTTTAATCTGTTATTTTAATAAATATATATATATATATATATATATATATGCGCGTGTGTGCGTGTATGTATATATATACAAAAACGCACATATATATATATATATATATATATATATATATATATATATATATATATATATATATATATATATATTGTCTGATGAAGGCATACCATAATTTAATGTGGTGTCCTTGAAATATGTATAATGAAATAAATATGGTTTTATAAATATAGTTTCCATTTATTAATATCGTATATATATATATAGAGAGAGAGAGAGAGAGAGAGAGAGAGAGAGAGAGAGAGAGAGAGACCGTGACAGCGACGTGAATTATCTCCCCTGAAATTCAGTGAGCTTACTCCATGAATTATCTCCCCTGAAATGAAATTCATTGATCGTACTTACATGAGTTATCTCCCTTTAAATTATTGTTATTTCCGAAAATAAGTTTCAAAAACTTCGCGCGCGTCTGGAGGCCGAAGGTTGTTTATTGTTTTTTTTATATTTTTGGTTGTCAAACTTAGGGTGCGTCCTCGAGGACGAAGGATCTGCTGCGCCGGGAAATACGATATGTTGATAAAGAGAGAGAAAGAGTAGAGGGGAGGGAGAGTATTAGTAAAACAGAGAGAGAGAGAGAGAGAAAAGAGAAGATAGAGCGTATTATTGAGAGAGAAAAGGAAGAGAGAGAGGGAGAGAAAGATACATAGATACCCACACATATAGGCAGATAGATGTATATATATATAAGCACACATACATACACAGATACATTCTCACACACAGATATATATATATTCTCTCTCTCTCTCTCTCTCTCCTTCTCTGGGGAATGTGTTGTTATTTATAGCATCATCATCATCATCATCATCATCATCATCATGTTTCTTCCACTGGTAGAGCCAGTCACTGGGGTGCCACTCTAGATGTGCCACTGGTAGAGCCACTCATTGGAGTGCCACTCTAGATGTGCCACTGGTAGAGCCAGTCACTAGGGTGCCACTCTAGATGTGCCACTGGTACAGCCAGTCACTGGGGTGCCACTCTAGATGTGACACTGGGGTGCCACTCTAGATGTGCCACTGGTACAGCCAGTCACTGGGGTGCCACTCTAGATGTGCCACTGGTACAGCCAGTCACTGGGGTGCCACTCTAGATGTGCCACTGGTACAGCCAGTCACTAGGGTGCCACTCTAGATGTGCCACTGGTAGAGCCAGTCATTGAGGTGCCACTCTAGATGTGCCACTGGTAGAGCCAGTCACTGGGGTGCCACTCTAGATGTGCCACTGGTACAGCCAGTCATTGAGGTGCCACTCTAGATGTGCCACTGGTAAAGCCAGTCACTGGGGTGCCACTCTAGATGTGCCACTGGTACAGCCAGTCACTGGGGTGCCACTCTAGATGTGCCACTGGTAAAGCCAGTCACTGGGGTGCCACTCTAGATGTGCCACTGGTACAGCCAGTCACTGTGGTGCCACTCTAGATGTGCCACTGGTAAAGCCAGTCACTGGGGTGCCACTCTAGATGTGCCACTGGTACAGCCAGTCACTGGGGTGCCACTCTAGATGTGCCACTGGTAAAGCCAGTCACTGGGGTGCCACTCTAGATGTGCCACTGGTACAGCCAGTCACTGTGGTGCCACTCTAGATGTGCCACTGGTACAGCCAGTCACTGGGGTGCCACTCTAGATGTGCCACTGGTAGAGCCAGTCACTGTGGTGCCACTCTAGATGTGCCACTGGTACAGCCAGTCACTGGGGTGCCACTCTAGATGTGCCACTGGTAGAGCCAGTCACTGGGGTGCCACTCTAGATGTGCCACTGGTACAGCCAGTCATTGAGGTGCCACTCTAGATGTGCCACTGGTAGAGCCAGTCACTGGGGTGCCACTCTAGATGTGCCACTGGTACAGCCAGTCACTGGGGTGCCACTCTAGATGTGCCACTGGTACAGCCAGTCAGTGGGGTGCCACTCTAGATGTGCCACTGGTACAGCCAGTCAGTGGGGTGCCACTCTAGATGTGCCACTGGTAGAGCCAGTCACTGGGGTGCCACTCTAGATGTGCCACTGGTACAGCCAGTCATTGAGGTGCCACTCTAGATGTGCCACTGGTAGAGCCAGTCACTGGGGTGCCACTCTAGATGTGCCACTGGTACAGCCAGTCACTGGGGTGCCACTCTAGATGTGCCACTGGTACAGCCAGTCAGTGGGGTGCCACTCTAGATGTGCCACTGGTACAGCCAGTCAGTGGGGTGCCACTCTAGATGTGCCACTGGTAGAGCCAGTCACTGGGGTGCCACTCTAGATGTGCCACTGGTACAGCCAGTCACTAGGGTGCCACTCTAGATGTGCCATTGGTACAGCCAGTCAGAACAGGACAACCCGTCTAACCCATGCTAGCGTGGAAGAACAGATGTAAAACGCTGATGATGATGATGATGATGATGATGAAGCATGTTACATGATGTCTGTGTGAGATGTGTGATGCTGCATGGTAGCGAGACATGGGCAACAACTACAGAGGATATGCGACGGCTGGAGAGAAATGAGGCAAGTATGCTTCGTTGGATGTACAATGCCAATGTGCATGAACGACCAAGCATGGATGTGTTGAGAGAGAAACTGTGTATAAGAGAGATAAGTTGTGGTGTGCAAGAGAGAAGACTGAGATTGTATGGACATGTGATGTCCATGGAGGATGACTGATGGGTAAAGAAGTGCCAAGAAATCCCAGTAGAAGGAAGACGTAGTAGAGGAAGACCATGAAAAACATGGGCGGAGGTGGTGAGAGCAGACCTCAGATCGCTGAATCTCACCGAGGAGATGACGAAGGACCGTGCCAAGTGGAGAGTGGCTGTGCTGAATGTCAATGTGAGTGAACGACCAAGCATGGATGTGTTGAGAGAGAAACTGTGTGTAAGAGGGATAAGTTGTAGTAGGGCAGGAGAGAAGACTGAGATTGTATGGACATGTGATGTGCATGGAGGATGACCGCTGGGTAAAGAAGTGCCAAGAAATCCCAGTAGAAGGAAGACGCAGTAGAGGTAGACCACGAAAAACATGGGCGGAGGTGGTGAGAGCAGACCTCAGATCGCTGAATCTCACGGTGGAGATGACGAAGGACCGTGCCAAGTGGAGAGATGCTGTGCTGAATAGGACCCGCCCCACCCTTGCAAGCAGGGAAAAGCGGACGTAAAATGATGATGATGATGACGATGATGATGAAACATGTGCACTACCTCTTCAACTTCTTCCTGGAGAATTGGAGTCTCCCCAATTTCAGTAGTCTTATTAGTGGAATTATCTAGATTGTTGATGTCATGTCTGTGTTTATAAATTTCTTCACAATACTCAGGTCTTATGTTGATGATATGGGCCTCATCTGTGAGGAGCAAGCTGGTTTTGTTGTCAATAGCAATGGTGGTGTGTTGTTTTCTTTTTGTTAGCATTTTGAGGGTTTCATAAGAAGACTTGCTGTTGCTCATTTTTATCCCATCTTCAATGTTTTAGCACTGGTCTGATATCCACTGGTCTGATATCCACTTCTGGTCTGATATCCACTGGTCTGATATCCACTTCTGGTCTGATATCCACTGGTCTGATATCCACTTCTGGTCTGATATCCACTTCTGGTCTGATATCCACTTCTGGTCTGATATCCACTGGTCTGATATCCACTGGTCTGATATCCACTTCTGGTCTGATATCCACTTCTGGTCTGATATCCACTTCTGGTCTGATATCCACTGGTCTGATATCCACTTCTGGTCTGATATCCACTGGTCTGATATCCACTTCTGGTCTGATATCCACTGGTCTGATATCCGCTTCTGGTCTGATATCCACTGGTCTGATATCCACTTCTGGTCTGATATCCACTGGTCTGATATCCACTTCTGGTCTGATATCCACTGGTCTGATATCCACTTCTGGTCTGATATCCACTGGTCTGATATCCACTTCTCTTTGGCTTCCCTCATTTTCTTCCTGACCTTTCTATTCACAGCGTTGTATTATTGACTTGCCTCCTGTTCACTTGGTCCTCCTCAGGTCAAGTCTTTAATCACATAGGACCAAGATGTCATCAGTGACCCTTGGTTTATTTTTCCTTCTCTTTCTCCCTTCAACTTCTAATGCTGTTTCATGAAGTGCTTCCTTGATGTTGTCTAGAAGGTTGAGGGCTGCAAACCTTCCACTTCAAACATTGTTGCAGCACTAGGACCTCAAGATGTCATCAGTCACCAAATTTCAACATTAAGCTTCCATTTTGCTTCATTACCATTAAAAAGTCTTTTAAAACAATATTTTTATTTGAAAACAACCCTATTTGAATATACCGTAAAACACTTGGTTTACGATGGACTATTCAGTGCTGATACAAATGATTGTTTTGACATTAAATCCCGCAAATACCCACCAACATACACCCTATAATATACCGTAAAACACTTGGTTTACGATGGACTATTCAGTGCTGATACAAATGATTGTTTTGACATTAAATCCCGCAAATACCCACCAACATACACCCTATAATACACCGTAAAACACTTGGTTTACGATGGACTATTCAGTGCTGATACAAATGATTGTTTTGACATTAAATCCCGCAAATACCCACCAACATACACCCTATAATACACCGTAAAACACTTGGTTTACGATGGACTATTCAGTGCTGATACAAATGAATTGTTTTGACATTAAATCCCGCAAATACCCACCAACATACACCCTATAATACACCGTAAAACACTTGGTTTACGATGGACTATTCAGTGCTGATACAAATGAATTGTTTTGACATTAAATCCCGCAAATACCCACCAACATACACCCTATAATACACCGTAAAACACTTGGTTTACGATGGACTATTCAGTGCTGATACAAATGATTGTTTTGACATTAAATCCCGCAAATACCCACCAACATACACCCTATAATACACCGTAAAACACTTGGTTTACGATGGACTATTCAGTGCTGATACAAATGATTGTTTTGACATTAAATCCCGCAAATACCCACCAACATACACCCTATAATATACCGTAAAACACTTGGTTTACGATGGACTATTCAGTGCTGATACAAATGATTGTTTTGACATTAAATCCCGCAAATACCCACCAACATACACCCTATAATATACCGTAAAACACTTGGTTTACGATGGACTATTCAGTGCTGATACAAATGAATTGTTTTGACATTAAATCCCGCAAATACCCACCAACATACACCCTATAATATACCGTAAAACACTTGGTTTACGATGGACTATTCAGTGCTGATACAAATGAATTGTTTTGACATTAAATCCCGCAAATACCCACCAACATACACCCTATAATATACCGTAAAACACTTGGTTTACGATGGACTATTCAGTGCTGATACAAATGAATTGTTTTGACATTAAATCCCGCAAATACCCACCAACATACACCCTATAATACACCGTAAAACACTTGGTTTACGATGGACTATTCAGTGCTGATACAAATGATTGTTTTGACATTAAATCCCGCAAATACCCACCAACATACACCCTATAATATACCGTAAAACACTTGGTTTACGATGGACTATTCAGTGCTGATACAAATGAATTGTTTTGACATTAAATCCCGCAAATACCCACCAACATACACCCTATAATATACCGTAAAACACTTGGTTTATGATGGACTATTCAGTGCTGATACAAATGAATTGTTTTGACATTAAATCCCGCAAATACCCACCAACATACACCCTATAATACACCGTAAAACACTTGGTTTACGATGGACTATTCAGTGCTGATACAAATGATTGTTTTGACATTAAATCCCGCAAATACCCACCAACATACACCCTATAATATACCGTAAAACACTTGGTTTACGATGGACTATTCAGTGCTGATACAAATGAATTGTTTTGACATTAAATCCCGCAAATACCCACCAACATACACCCTATAATACACCGTAAAACACTTGGTTTACGATGGACTATTCAGTGCTGATACAAATGATTGTTTTGACATTAAATCCCGCAAATACCCACCAACATACACCCTATAATATACCGTAAAACACTTGGTTTACGATGGACTATTCAGTGCTGATACAAATGATTGTTTTGACATTAAATCCCGCAAATACCCACCAACATACACCCTATAATATACCGTAAAACACTTGGTTTACGATGGACTATTCAGTGCTGATACAAATGAATTGTTTTGACATTAAATCCCGCAAATACCCACCAACATACACCCTATAATATACCGTAAAACACTTGGTTTACGATGGACTATTCAGTGCTGATACAAATGAATTGTTTTGACATTAAATCCCGCAAATACCCACCAACATACACCCTATAATATACCGTAAAACACTTGGTTTACGATGGACTATTCAGTGCTGATACAAATGAATTGTTTTGACATTAAATCCCGCAAATACCCACCAACATACACCCTATAATACACCGTAAAACACTTGGTTTACGATGGACTATTCAGTGCTGATACAAATGATTGTTTTGACATTAAATCCCGCAAATACCCACCAACATACACCCTATAATATACCGTAAAACACTTGGTTTACGATGGACTATTCAGTGCTGATACAAATGATTGTTTTGACATTAAATCCCGCAAATACCCACCAACATACACCCTATAATATACCGTAAAACACTTGGTTTACGATGGACTATTCAGTGCTGATACAAATGAATTGTTTTGACATTAAATCCCGCAAATACCCACCAACATACACCCTATAATATACCGTAAAACACTTGGTTTACGATGGACTATTCAGTGCTGATACAAATGAATTGTTTTGACATTAAATCCCGCAAATACCCACCAACATACACCCTATAATATACCGTAAAACACTTGGTTTACGATGGACTATTCAGTGCTGATACAAATGAATTGTTTTGACATTAAATCCCGCAAATACCCACCAACATACACCCTATAATACACCGTAAAACACTTGGTTTACGATGGACTATTCAGTGCTGATACAAATGATTGTTTTGACATTAAATCCCGCAAATACCCACCAACATACACCCTATAATATACCGTAAAACACTTGGTTTACGATGGACTATTCAGTGCTGATACAAATGAATTGTTTTGACATTAAATCCCGCAAATACCCACCAACATACACCCTATAATATACCGTAAAACACTTGGTTTACGATGGACTATTCAGTGCTGATACAAATGAATTGTTTTGACATTAAATCCCGCAAATACCCACCAACATACACCCTATAATATACCGTAAAACACTTGGTTTACGATGGACTATTCAGTGCTGATACAAATGAATTGTTTTGACATTAAATCCCGCAAATACCCACCAACATACACCCTATAATATACCGTAAAACACTTGGTTTACGATGGACTATTCAGTGCTGATACAAATGAATTGTTTTGACATTAAATCCCGCAAATACCCACCAACATACACCCTATAATATACCGTAAAACACTTGGTTTACGATGGACTATTCAGTGCTGATACAAATGAATTGTTTTGACATTAAATCCCGCAAATACCCACCAACATACACCCTATAATACACCGTAAAACAAGCAAATATTTTGTAAAAAAACATTGATCTCGAATAAAGCCTTATGAGATTTTCATTTAGAAGCAATGATTTTAAAGGATAGACAGATAACCCATTTTTTTTTTTGTTTTTCATCTCCATCCAATTTCTTTGTTTCAAAATAACTGATAGTTTGGTTACGCTGATGTTTTTCTCTGAGACAAGTGTTGCAGTGTTTACATTTTTGATTTTTGTTAATAGATTACCAGTTTTTATCCCCAGCATCCTCTTTTGTTTTAATATTCGGGTTATAGTTAAGTTTTCTTAACTTCATTAGGCATACTGTTGGTTGAAGGAATATTAATCAAAAGTACAACATGAAAGTCTACACTGTAGACTCTACAGTTTTTAAGCCAGAAAGGAACTTTAACACAGCTACAGAGCAGCCCCGAGCAACGCCGGGTTTTACTGCTAGTATATGTATATATCTGTGTTAGTTTTTTTATATATTCAATTATAATATATATATATATAGTTACCTGTCATATATATATATATATATATATAGTTACCTGTCATATATATATAGTTAACTGTCATATATATATATATAGTTACCTGTCATATATATATATATAGTTACCTGTCATATATATATATATATATATATATATAGTTACCTGTAATCATCATCATCATCATCATCATCATTTTACGTCCGCTTTTTCCCTGCTTGCAAGGGTGGGACGGGAACTGATTCTGGCTTGATTTCTACAGCTGGATGCTTTGCAGTGGAATGATAGGGACCCCAGTCCCTATCATCTCATTTCTACAGCTGAGTAAACTGGAGCAATGTGAAATAAAGTGTCTTGCTCAAGGAAACAACACATCACCCGGTCTGAGAATTGAACTCACAACCTGTCGATTGCAAGGCCAATGCTCTAACCACTAAGCCATGTGCCTCCATATATATATAGTTACCTGTAATATATATATATATATATATAGTTACCTGTAATATATATATATATATATATAGTTACCTGTAATATATTATATATATATATATATAGTTACCTGTAATATATTATATATATATATATATATATAGTTACCTGTAATATATTATATATATATATATATATATAGTTACTTGTAATATATTATATATATATATATATATAGTTACTTGTAATATATTATATATATATATATAGTTACTTGTAATATATTATATATATATATATATATATATATATATATATATATATATATATAGTTACCTGTAATATATATATATATATATATATATATATATATAGTTACTTGTAATATATTATATATATATATATAGTTACTTGTAATATATTATATATATATAAACAAAAGGAGGATAGGCTTGGCTGGATGTATCCACCAGATAAGGGTTCAGAGTTCGGCTTTGTGTCTAAATATAACACACTGCCACCACCACTACCTCAACAACCACCACTACACCACCACCACAACCACCACATCACCACCACTACCAACACCACCACTACACCACCACCACATCGCCACCACACCACCACCACCACACCACCACCACCACTACACCACCACCACTACACCACCACCACCACCACCACCACCACATCACCACCACCACCACATCATCACCACCACCACTACACCACCACTACACCACCACTTCACCACCACCACTTCACCACTACACCACCACTTCACCACCACCACTACACCACCACTTCACCACTACACCACCACCACCACCACCAACAACAACAACAACCACCACCACACCACCACCACCACCACCACCACAGACACCACCACCACCACCACCACTACACCACCACCACCACCACCACTACACCATCACCACCACCACACCCACCACCACACCACCACCACTACACCACCACCACAGACACCACTACACCACCACCACCACCCCCAAAACAACAATAAACTTCCTGTTGCTATATTATTTGTTTACTAAAATCATTACAGCACCAGACCGTAGAACGTCTTGTTTATCCCCCTCGTCTTATACCTCCGACACACAATATAGTACCTCGATAAAAAGAAAATAAACTTTGTCTTTTTTAATTTTTACTTTCATTTTATTTCTTTTTTCGAAAGTAAATTTTATTTACAAATGAAATTATAGAAATATAGAAAACGAGGAGGAGGGTGGGAAATTGTCACTGTACAATGGTGGTGGTGGTGTTGGTGGTGGTGGTGGTGTTGTTGTTGTTGGTGGTGGTGGTGGTGGTGGTGTTGGTGGTGGTATGGTGGTGGTGGTGGTGGTGGTGGTTGTGGTTGTGTTGGTGGTGGTAGAGGTGGTGGTGTTGTTGGTGGTGTGGTGTTGTTGTTGTGTTGGTGGTGGTGGTGGTGTTGGTGGTGGTAGCGGTGTGGTGTTGTGGTGGTGGTGGTGGTGTTGGTGGTGGTAGCGGTGTGGTGTTGGTGGTGGTGTTGTTGGTGGTGTGGTGGTGGTGTTGGTGGTGGTAGCGGTGTGGTGTTGGTGATGGTAGAGGTGGTGGTGGTGGTAGTGGTAGAGGTGGTGTAGGCCGTGGTGGTAGAGGTGGTGGTAGAGTTGGTGGTGGTGGTATAAAAGACAAAGAGAGTAAGTGAAGGAAAATAGAAAGAGTAAGAGATAATAGAGGAAGATAGAGTAATAGACAAGGTGGGGGTAGGAATAGATAGTGAACGAGAGAGTATAAGACAAGGTGGGGGTAAAAGTAGAGAGAGAGAGAGAGTAAAAGACGATGTCGTAGTAGGAGTATATATGTGAAGGGGAGGAAAAGTTAGTTGATATCACTCCGCCGGACTTTGTTGTTTTTTCTCAGAGGAAAAGTTAAATTCGTCATCGTTCGTGAACCAGGAACTTGTTAACTTACTTGGTAAAGGTAAACTTTATTAATTCATTAATTTATTGAATATTTAACTTAATAATTATTGTTACACCACCTTGAATTTCGTATTTATATATATATATGTGTATATATATATATATATATATAACAAAATTGTTTAAAATTTATATGTACAAATGATATGGTTTTTAGTTTCAAGCTTGAGAGGGAGTGTAAGATAATGAAGGAGTAACCATTCCACCTTGTATTATATATATATATATATATATATATATATATATGAAAAGAGTCAGGACTCCGACAGCTGACCTCCGGCCGTTTATACGGCTATTTCTGGACTCAGAAGTCCAGAAATAGCCGTCGAAACGGCTTGAGCTCTGCCGTCGGGGTCGTACTTTTTCCTATTACCCACTCTATTACCCTAAGTATTGAGTACTCTGGTGCGTTATAGTCCATCTGGTTTCTTACCATAATTCCTTCGTTATATATATATATATATATATATATATATATATATATATATATATATATGTATATACACAAACCTTATCGAACCCTCTTCGGATTTTGGTCGTTGTATTTACTATATAAATATATATAAGTGAAGAACGTTATCCTGTCATATTCTTTGGTTAGATATGTTCTCTGTCTTAACAATATCTTCTTATATCTTCTTAAATATCTCTCGTATCTTCCACCCATAGCTACATAAACACATTGAGCTTTGTATAAAACTATTTGACAGTCACATACTTTCTTATATAGCTCCCTACATACACGGTTATAGATTTTTACCTTGGCTATATATATATATATATATATATATATATATATATAATAGTAATAATAATAATAATGAAAGTATTGTTTACAGTGTTCAGGTGCACTACAACTCATCAAAGGTGCATGTGTAGTACATAGAATAATTGTTTCTACTTTAGGCACAAGGCCAGCAATTACCCAGTACATTACTGGTACTTTATTTTATCGACCCCGTAAGGATGAAAGGCAAAGTCAACCTCGGCGGGATTTGAACTCAGATCGTAAAGGGACGTAACTATGCTGGAAAGCATGGCGTCAGACCCTCTACCGATACTGCCAATCCACCACTTGACATAGAATAATGTACAAATGTCAGGAAAGTGAACAGTGTATGAGTATGATATACATGTGTGTGTGTGTGTGTGTAGGGGGGGGGGATATCAGGTGTATTGTTGATGAATCTCAGGAAGCATGGAGGTTTTAAAGGATGCAGTGTCTCGACAGCTAACAACTGATGCAGGTAGTTTGTTCCATGGAGGTTTTCAAGGATGCAGTGTCTCCACAGCTAACAACTTATGCAGGGAGTTTGTTCCATGGAGGTTTTAAAGGATGCAGTGTCTTGACAGCTAACAACTTATGCAGGGAGTTTGTTCCATGGAGGTTTTAAAGGATGCAGTGTCTTGACAGCTAACAACTGATGCAGGTAGTTTGTTCCATGGAGGTTTTCAAGGATGCAGTGTCTCCACAGCTAACAACTTATGCAGGGAGTTTGTTCCATGGAGGTTTTAAAGGATGCAGTGTCTTGACAGCTAACAACTTATGCAGGGAGTTTGTTCCATGGAGGTTTTAAAGGATGCAGTGTCTTGACAGCTAACAACTGATGCAGGTAGTTTGTTCCATGGAGGTTTTAAAGGATGCAGTGTCTTGACAGCTAACAACTTATGCAGGGAGTTTGTTCCATGGAGGTTTTAAAGGATGCAGTGTCTTGACAGCTAACAACTTATGCAGGTAGTTTGTTCCATGGAGGTTTTAAAGGATGCAGTGTCTCAACAGCTAACAACTGATGCAGGTAGTTTGTTCCATGGAGGTTTTAAAGGATGCAGTGTCTCGACAGCTAACAACTGATGCAGGAAGTTTGTTCCATGGAGGTTTTAAAGGATGCAGTGTCTCGACAGCTATCAACTGATGCAGGTAGTTTGTTCCATGGAGGTTTTAAAGGGTGCAGTGTCTCGACAGCTAACAACTGATGCAGGGAGTTTGTTCCATGGAGGTTTTAAAGGATGCAGTGTCTCGACAGCTAACAACTGATGCAGGTAGTTTGTTCCATAGAGGTTTTAAAGGATGCAGTGTCTCGACAGCTAACAACTGATGCAGGGAGTTTGTTCCATGGAGGTTTTAAAGGATGCAGTGTCTCGACAGCTAACAACTGATACAGGTAGTTTGTTCCATGGAGGTTTTAAAGGATGCAGTGTCTCGACAGCTAACATCTGATGCAGGTAGTTTGTTCCATGGAGGTTTTAAAGGATGCAGTGTCTCGACAGCTAACAACTGATGCAGGGAGTTTATTCCATGGAGGTTTTAAAGGATGCAGTGTCTTGACAGCTAACGACTGATGCAGGGAGTTTGTTCCATGGAGGTTTTAAAGGATGCAGTGTCTCGACAGCTAACAACTGATGCAGGTAGTTTGTACCATGGAGGTTTTAAAGGATGCAGTGTCTCGACAGCTAACAACTGATGCAGGTAGTTTGTTACATGGAGGTTTTAAAGGATGCAGTGTCTTGACAGCTAACAACTGATGCAGGTAGTTTGTTCCATGGAGGTTTTAAAGGATGCAGTGTCTCGACAGCTAACTACTGATGCAGGAAGTTTGTTCCATCATTATTATCATCATCCTCATCATCATCAATATCATCACAATCATCATCATTATTTAACATCCATCTTCCCTGCTAGTAAGGGTTGGACAAGTCTTCACAGACTGAGTCACTACTCAAGAGGAACTATTGAACTCTCAGATGGGTCGGAGGCCTATATCTCACATTGTTGTACTCTATCCAATACATTTTATCATGGCATTAGCACAAGGTATGTTGTCATTTCTTTGACACAGCTGAAGTTTACCCCTGCTGAACCTTTGCTTGGCAGGTTTCGTATCACCAACCCCTTTACTTACTGTACTGGATGTGCTTATTATATCATCAACACTCACTAGGGAGTTTGTATAAAACTATTTGACAGTCACATACTTTCTTATATAGCTCCCTATATAAGAAGGCGCGCGGCTGAGTGGTTAGAGAATTGGGTTCGCAATCGTGAGGTTGTGAGTTCGATTCCCGGACCGGGCGTTGCGTTATGTCCTTGGGCAAGACACTTTATTTCACGTTGCTCCTTCTACCTGGAGTTGCGACCGATAGATAGTATTAGAAATTGGAAAGACCAACGGAAACATTGTTTCCTCGGTCCGATTTGACGAAAGTCAGTTCAATAGAAAAATAGCTCCCTACATACATGGTTATAGATTTTTACCTTATATATATATATATATATATATATAGTGACGAAACATAAGTCAATTGCATGAACTCATAATCCTTTATTTACTGCTATATATATTTCGATGATAGCCATTGAATGGCTATGACCTCATCAGGCAGTTAGTCAGTTTTTATATATGCCAGCTCTGTGTTTATAGTGTTGATGGTATCAGAGCCTTGGGACATATCTATATATATATATATATATATATATATATAATCAAGTACATATATATATAATCAAGGGACATATCTATATATATATATATATATATATAATCAAGTACATATATATATATAATCAAGGGATATATATATATATATATATATAATCAAGTACAAAGAGGGTGTCGTGAGATACCAGATGGACCATAACGCACCAGAGTACTCAATACTTAGGGTAGTAGAGTGGGTAATATGAAAAGTGTCAGGACCCCGACGGCTGAGCTCTTGCCGTTTCAACATTATATAGATGTAAAAATTAGCTTTTAAATCATTTTCAATTCCTTACACAATTCCTTATCTTTGTTACACACACTCACACACACACACATGCATATATGTATATATATACACACACACTATGTTAAGCTATCAAAACATATATGTATGATGACCTTATTTCTTAGTAAATAAGCTCAGTGGACGTTGTTTCTCAAACAATGTGTGACGCTTTCTCTCTCTTTAAACATATCTTTTAAATTTGAATTATATATATCAACACAATATATATATGTATCATCATCATTTCATTTTACGTCCGCTTTTTCCCTGCTTGCAAGGGTGGGACGGGAACTGATTCTGGCTTGATTTCTACAGCTGGATGCCCTTCCTAACACCAACCTCATTTACAGTGAGTGCTGGGTGTTTTTTTGCCGTGGCCCTTCACGACCACTTTGCAGTGGAATGATAGGGACCCCATAAAGTGTCTTGCTCAAGGAAACAACACATCACCCGGTCTGAGAATTGAACTCACAACCTTTCGATTGTAAGGCCAATGCTCTAACCACTAAGCCATGTGTCTCCATATATTTATATATAAGTTTATCCCGGATTCAATCGGGGGTAACCACACTAAGTAAAGTACTCAATACATAGTAGAGTATAAATATTTAATATAGAAATGGCTTCTACAGGACTAGAACTGTTTCATTCGGGTAGAAATCAGGCTCGTCGCACCAATCAGAATTACAGTCTGCATATAGATATATATATAAGAATAGAAAAAGATGACGAATAATACATACACACATATACACACACACACATATTTACACATAAAATAACAACATATAAAAAAAATATATATGATAAAATATAAATAATAAATAATAAAAAAAATAAAATACAAAGAAAACGTTACAATGCTAGGCCATGCAAATTACTTGCACAGATATACAAATATATATACACACATGTATATATATATATATATATATATATATATATATATACACATACATACACACCCATATACATACACACGTGCATATATGTCACAGTAAATGAATATACAAAAAAACCATGTATATATATATATATGAGAGAGAAACTGTGTCTGAGAGGGATAGAATGTAGTGTACGGGAGAGGAGACTGGGGTGGTATGGACATGTGATGCGCATGGAGGATGACCGATGGGTGAAGAAGTGCCAGGAAATGCCAGTTGAAGGAAGACGTGGTAGAGGTAGACCACGAAAAACATGGACGGAGGTGGTGAGAGCAGACCTCAGATCACCGAGGAGATGACGAAGGACCGTGACAAGTGGAGAGATGCTGTGTTGAATAGGACCCATCCCACCCTTGCAAGCAGGGAAAAGCGTACATAAAATGATGATGATGATTATATATATATTATATATATATATATCATCATCATCATCATCATTTCATTTTACGTCCGCTTTTTCCCTGCTTGCAAGGGTGGGACAGGAACTGATTCTGGCTTGATTTCTACAGCTGGATGCCCTTCCTAACACCAACCTCATTTACAGTGAGTGCTGGGTGCTTTTTTTCCGTGGCACCTCCACGGCCACTTTGCAGTGGAATGATAGGGACCCCAGTCCCTATCATCTCATTTCTACAGCTGAGTAAACTGGAGCAATGTGAAATAAAGTCTCTTGCTCAAGGAAACAACACATCACCCGGTCTGAGAATTGAACTCACAACCTTTCGATTGCAGGGTCAATGCTCTAACCACTAAGCCATATGCCTCCATATATATATATATTCTGTGTGTGTATTATATATAATAACAAATTTTACCGATGTTTTGAGAAAACTAAACCAAAAAAAGATAGAAAATGGAATAATTTTTCTTATTTCTTGTCTTTCTTAAAGTTGCCAAACCAAGATACAAGATGGAAGTGAAGCTGAGAGTCAGTAAAAAATATATAGTTTCCAGTGTTATTAACAAATTCCTGTTAATAGCACTAGCTTGTTATATGTCAGTGTTGTTGTTTACAACACCAACAACAGCAACATCAACCCTACCACCAAACCTATCGACCACTGCCAAGCCAACAACGGAACCACCTTCAAAATGTAAGTATTTTAATTAAATATACTTTTCAATTTAAGCGTGACAACTTACTGCAGGCCACTGAAGAAACTTGTGGCTGAGGCAGAGCTCCAACCAGACAGAGAGTGACCTGGTGGTGGAACAACACGGTAGATAGGGCCATTAGAGACAAAAGACTGGCATGGAAGGCTTGGGAAAATGGTGGGAGTAGAGACAGATATACGGCCGCTAAGAGAGAAGCTAGACGTCAGGTGTACTTAGCACGCAGGGAGGCTGAGAGTAGGAGGTTTGCCAATGTTCTGCGACGGGAAGATCACAGATGTGCAGTGTTCCACATTGCAAGGCAGTGTGTCAGTGTAAATCAGGATGTTGTTGGATATAAGTGTGTCCAGAATGATGCCGGTGTACTTTGTGTCACGAATGAAAAAAAAAAAAAGAAGCCTGGAAATGTCATTATGAGAGGCTGATGAATGTGGAGAATGAATGGGAGAGAGAGAAATTACCCTCAGTAGATCCGACAGAGGGACCAGCTATTGAGATTGACTAATATAGGGTACAAGAGGCAATTAAGGAAATGAAGAATGGTAAGGCTACTGGACCGTTGGAGATAGTTGCTGAGATGCTGAAGGCATCAGGAGAAGTAGGCACTAAACTGGTTGCACGCATCATCAATCAAGCTATATATGGTGGTGTCATACCCAAAGACTGGTGTAGCAGTATTCTCATAAATTGCTACAAAGGTAAAGGGGATGCTCTGGAGAGGAGCAATTATAGGGGCATAAAGCTGATGGATCAGGTTATGAAAGTGGCAGAAAGGATTTTAGCACAACTAATTAGAGAAAGGGTCAAATTAGATGAGATGCAGTTTGGTTTTGTGCCTGGGAAAAGTACAACAGATGCCCTCTTCTTAGTGAGGCAACTATAAGAGAGGTTCTTAGATAAGAATAAGCCACTATACTTAGCTTTTGTTGACCTAGAGAAGGCCTTTGATAGGGCACCCTGATCTATCACACACACTCACATGCTTGTGAAAAAAAAATAATATATATGTATGTATGTATACACACACACATATATATATATATATATATTAGAATATAAATATTAATAAAATAGATGTTCTTTTGATCAATTACATTTTATTATATATATTTCGGATGTAAAACAGTACGTCCTCATCAGACAAAATATAATGATACATGACATACCCTGAGATGTTAAATGGTTAAATCTTAACCATTTAACATCTCAGGGTATGTCATGTATCATTATATTTTGTCTGATGAGGACGTACTATTTTACATCCGAAATATATATAATAAAATGTAATTGATCAAAAGAACATCTATTTTATTAATATTTATATTCTAATATTAATAACTCAGGAAAATTATTTTCCCGTAGAGTGCTTCCTATCTACTGTAAAACTCATTCTTTGATATACTCATTGAATTTTGTTTAACTCTTCAATATATATATATATATATCGTAATTTAATATTGAAATGGCTTCTACAGGATTAGAACTGTTTCATTGCTATGAAATCATCCTGATGATTTCATACGAATGAAACAGCTCTGGTCCTGTAGAAGCTATTTCAATGTTAAATTTCATTGTTGTCACTCTACTTATGTATTGGTTACCTTATTTACTGTAGTTACTTCTGATTTCTCTCAGGATCTACACACACACACACACATATGTCTATGTAACTGTCCATAAGTCTATTTACATATATCTATTTATCTATTTATCTATCTACCTACCTATCTACCTATCTATCTACATACCTGTCTAACTACTTGCCTACCTGCTTGTCTTTATCTAACTATCTAACTATCTACGTACCTGCCCTGCCACCTCTCTATTTTCCACCTATCAATATGTCAGTGTGTTTGCTTATTGCTCTATTTATGTATCTATCTATCTATCTATCTATCTATCTATCAGCGAAAATGGCCCGAGTGATTGGGCCTTCTCTGTTTATAAGCCTGTAGGTTGAGGAAGAGAGCAAAAGGAAGAAAGGAGCACTTGCACAACACGCTTCTCGAGTTGAGGGTTGTTCTATCGACGGGGTATTAAACAACCCATTTGTGGCGCCTCCCCCTATTGGGGATTTCGATTGTTGAAATTGTTTGTTTTTATATTTTTTACACGACTGTATGTAAAATCCCCGGCATGTCTTTGTATTGTCCCCTTTCTTGTTGCGCCCTTGTGGCTAATAAAGAAATCTATCTATCTATCTATCTATCTTGGACAACTACATATATAGTGTCTATATAGTGTATATATTATATATAATGTATATATATATATATATATATATATATATTAAGTGAAGGCGTGTGGCTGAGTGGTTAGAGAATTGGATTCGCAATCGTAAGGTTGTGAGTTCGATTCCTGGACCGGGCGATGCTTTATGTCCTTGAGCAAGACACTTTATTTCACGTTGCTCCTTCTACCTGGAGTTGCGTCCGATAGATAGTATTAGCAATTGGAAAGACCAACGGAAACATTGTTCCCTCGGTCCGATTTGACGAAAGTCGATCGTTCCTTTATTTATATATATATACTATATGTAGTGGATATATAGTGGATATATAGTGGATATATAGTGTATATATAGTGGATATATAGTGGATATATAGTGGATATATAGTGTATATATTACATATATGTTGTGATGTCACTGGTACCAAGCTGTATTAGCCATTGTCTTTCCATTGGACAACATCATATATAGTGTATATATAGTGGATATATAGTGTATATATAGTGGATATATAGTGTATATATAGTGGATATATAGTGTATATATAGTGGATATATAGTGTATATATAGTGGATATGTAGTGTATATATAGTGGATATATAGTGTATATATAGTGTGTATATATAGTGGATATGTAGTGTATATATATAGTGGATATATAGTGTATATATAGTGTATATATCATTAATCGATCGACTTTCAAAAATCGGACTGAGGAAACAATGTTTCCATCGGTCTTTCCAGTTGCTAATACTATCTATCGGTCGCAACTCCAGGTAGAAGGAGCAACGTGAAATAAAGTGTCTTGCTCAAGGACATAACGCATCGCCTGGTCCAGGAATCGAACTCACAACCTCAAGATTGTGAATCCAATTCTCTAACCACTCAGCCACACGCCTTCACAAGTGTATATATATAGTGTATATATAGTGGATATATAGTGTATATATAGTGGATATATAGTGTATATATAGTGTATATATAGTGTATATATAGTGTATATATAGTGGATATGTAGTGTATATATAGTGTATATATAGTGTATATATAGTGTATATATAGTGGATATGTAGTGTATATATAGTGGATATATAGTGTATATATAGTGGATATATAGTGTATATATAGTGTATATATAGTGGATATGTAGTGTATATATAGTGGATATATAGTGGATATATAGTGGATATATAGTGTATATATAGTGTATATATAGTGGATATATAGTGGATATATAGTGTATATATAGTGGATATATAGTGTATATATAGTGTATATATAGTGGATATATAGTGGATATATAGTGTATATATAGTGGATATGTAGTGGATATATAGTGGATATATAGTGTATATATAGTGGATATATAGTGTATATATAGTGTATATATAGTGGATATATAGTGTATATATAGTGTATATATAGTGTATATATAGTGTATATATAGTGGATATGTAGTGTATATATAGTGGATATATAGTGTATATATAGTGTATATATAGTGTATATATAGTGGATATGTAGTGTATATATAGTGGATATATAGTGTATATATAGTGTATATATAGTGGATATATAGTGTATATATAGTGGATATGTAGTGTATATATAGTGTATATATAGTGTATATATAGTGTATATATAGTGTATATATAGTGTATATATAGTGGATATGTAGTGTATATATAGTGGATATATAGTGGATATATAGTGTATATATAGTGTATATATAGTGTATATATAGTGGATATGTAGTGTATATATAGTGGATATGTAGTGTATATATAGTGGATATATAGTGTATATATAGTGTATATATATATAGTGTATTTGTCACCAAAACTATGTCGTCGGCAAATTCAGCATTAGATACCTTTTTCGCCTTAACTCTTCTGCTCTGAGCCGGTGCTACATTAAAGCCAGAGTCCTGGTGTTTCTCCAGTACAAGGCGCATACAATAGTCCACGACGATGATAAAAAGGTAGGGAGCCAATGTATCTCCCTGGAGCACTCCAGCCAGTGTCTCAAAGAACTCTGTCATCCCATCAGGTGTAATGACTTGGGCTTTGGTGTTGGTGTAGAGCAGTGATATCAGGTCCACTATAGTTTTGGTGACAAATACAGTGAAGGAGGCAGAGGATTTGATGCGGGAGGTTGAGACTGTGTCGATGAGTGTGGGGCTGAGAATGAATGAGACTAAAAAAAATATCTGGTAGAGAATGTTGAGAAGCCAGAGGGGATCACTAATGTAGGCAGGAAGCCGCTAGAATTGTTTGAGGGCTTCCTGTATTTGGGAGCAAAGATTGGGAATACGGAAGATGATGTAGTTGAGAGGAAGAGCAAGGCCTGGGCGGCGTGTCACAGCTTGAGATCGGTGTGGAAGTCGGACCTTCGTAAAGACCTGAAAATCCCCCCCTTCATTGCTGTAGTGGAGTCTGTGCTGCTGTACGGGTCTGAGACTTGGACACTGACCAAGAAACTCACCCAGATGATGGATGGGTGCTACACGAGAATGCTGAGGATGGCTCTGAACATTAATCAGTATACACTGAGGATGAAAAACTCAGAGCTGTATGGGAGCCTCCCAAAAGTCAGCTCAAAAGTGACACAGAGGAGACTGAGGTTAGCTGGACATGCTCACCGACATCCAGAGTTGACATTGCACTCAGTGCTCCTGTGGGAGCCCCTACATGGACGCACTGGAAGAGGAAGACCAAGGTTAACATATGTTGATGCCCTAAGGACAGACACTGGTCTGTTGGAGATGCAGGATATGGCAGCGATAATGAGGGACAGAGACCGCTGGAGAGAACTCGTCCATGGATCTCGGGAATTTTACCCGCCCTAGAAATATATAATGTATATATATAGTGTATATATATATAGTGTATATATAGTGTATATACAGTGTATATGTAGTGTATATATATATATAGTGTATATGTAGTGTATATATAGTGGATATATAGTGGATATATAGTGGATATATAGTGTATATCTAGTGTATATATATAGTGGATATATAGTGGATATGTAGTGGATATGTAGTGTATATATATAGTGTGTATATATATATATAGTGTATATATAGTATATATATAGTGTATATATATATAGTGTATATATAGTATATATATAGTGGATATATAGTGTATATATAGTATATATATAGTGGATATGTAGTGTATATATAGTGTATATGTAGTGTATATATAGTGGATATATAGTGGATATATAGTATATATACAGTGTATATACAGTGTATATATAGTGTATATATAGTGCATATATAGTGTATATATAGTGGATATATTACATATACGTTGTGATATTACTGTTACCAAGCTGTATCAGCCATTGTCTTTCCCTTTGATAACATCAGTGGCGTGGAGAGGTGTGACTGGTATACATGGGAGACTGGTATACACGGGGGACTGGTATACATGGGTGACTGATATATACATGGAGGGTCTGGTATACATGGGAGACTGGTATACATGGAGGACTGGTATACATTTGAGACTGGGAGACTGGTATACATGGGTGACTGATATATACATGGAGGGTCTGGTATACATGGGAGACTGGTATACATGGAGGACTGGTATACATTTGAGACTGGGAGACTGGTATACATGGGTGACTGATATATACATGGAGGGTCTGGTATACATGGGGGACTGGTATATGTGGGAGATCGGTATACATAGGAGACTGGTATACATGGGGGACTGCTATACATTGGAGACTGGTATACATGGGAGACTGGTATACATGGAGGACTGGTATACATGGGAGACTGGTATACATGAGGGACTGGTATACATGGGAGACTGGTATACATGGGGGACTGGTATACATGGAGGGTCTGGTATACACGGGGGACTGGTATACATGGGGGACTGCTGTACATGGGAGACTGGTATACATGGAAGACTGGTATACACAGGGGACTGGTATACATGGGGGGTCTGGTATACATGGTGGGAGACTGATATACATGGGGGGGGTCTGGTATACATGGTCTTCCACAAACAACCTTGTCCAGACTTGTGCCTCAGAGGGGAACTTTCTAGGTGGAAATTACATGGTCATTTGTGACTGAAGGGGGGTGGACAGTAACTCTTTACCACACACACACACACACACACACACACACACACACACACACACACACACACACACACACACCTAACCTAACCTAACCTAACCTAACCTAACCTAACCTATATACACTCACACATGAGTATAAATATGTGTGTATATATATAGTTATATAATTGTTTCTACTTTTGGCACAAGGCCAGCAATTACCCCAGTACATTACTGGTACTTTATTTTATCGACCCCGTAAGGATGAAACGCAAAGTTATATAATATACAATGATATTAATAAATGGAAACTATATTTATAAAACCATATTTATTCTATTATATATATTTCAAGGGTACCAAAACCTAGGGTACGCGCTCATCAGATAAAATACAAAGTTTGTTTTATAAATAGTGACATATCCAGCAATGAGACCTTGACAGTTCAAGTTCCGTGTGGATAGTTATATATATATGAGAGAGAGAGAGAGAGAGAGTCTGCAGTGCTGAGACCAGGGAGACAACTAATCTTGGGAGTACTCAATACATGTAGAGATGTAGAGTGGGTATAGATATGTCACATCCTGACCTGGGATTTTACATATCTAATATATATCTTATTCTACTTCCTGTTTCCTCCTCCCCTCTCTCTCTCTCATTCTTGTCCTCTCTCTCTCTCTCTCTCTCATTCTTGTCCTCTCTCTCTCTCTCTCATTCTTGTCCTCTCTCTCTCTCTCTCTCATTCTTGTCTCTCTCTCTCTCTCTCTCTCATTCTTGTCCACTCTCATTGTTGTCCTCAATCTCTCTCTCTCTCTCTCTCTCATGCCCTCTCTCTCACTCTCTATCTCTCTCTCACATTCTTGTCCTCTCTTTCTCTCACACACCAAAAGTCCCCACCGTGGGTAAAAAGCCCAGCTTCTTAATAAACAATGATGATGATATCATAGCTTGTACAGTTTCTTGACTCTCTCTCTCTCTCTCTCTCTCTCTCTCTCTCTCTCTCTCTCTCTCTCTCTCTCTCTCTCTCTCTCTCTCTCTCTCTCTCTCTCTCTCTCTCTCTCTCTCTCTCTATATATATATATATATATATATATATATATATATATATAAACTATAATAAAGGAAGGTCTGTGGGACTGTGTACTATTTATTTATTTTTTTACCCCGTTTGTAAAATAAGTTGGATTACTTTGAATAAATAATTGTTTCTACTTTAGGCACAAGGCCAGCAATTATCCCAGTGCATTGCTGGTACTTTATTTTATCGACCCCGTAAGGATGAAAGGCAAAGTTAACCTCAGCGGGATTTGAACTCAGATCACAAAGGGAGGTAACTCTATGCTTCAAAGCATGGTGCCTGACCCTCTACCGATACTGCCAATCCACCGCCCTTTGAATAAATAATGAATGAATATTACATAATTTATCTACTAAATTTCGTGGCTGTTGATTAAATATATTTGGTTTATTTGAAGATTCACTTCTTTAAAATTTCTGAAATGTCAACACTTCCGGTTGGCGATCGCTTAAATAAACATTCATATATTTCTGTCACTAATTTTTTCCTAATGCAGTTTATATATAATATCGTCTTTTTTAATGTATCATGGATTACGTTACTGATTACATAAGACAGTGTAACACAGTCTTTGTTCAATTTCTGTGTATATTGTCAATTATGATTTTATTTGATGTATCATATCTACATGTATATATACTTGCGTATAATATCAATATACACACTACACAGGCTAGCAGAAAACCACTGGAAGGGTGGTTTTTCTGCTAGTGTATATAGTAGAGTATTGGCCTTGCAATCGAAAGGTTGTGAGTTCAATTCTCAGACTGGGTGATGTGTTGTTGAGCAAGACACTTTATTTCACATTGCTCCAGTTTACTCAGCTGTAGAAATGAGATGATAGGGACCCCAGTCCACTGCAAAGTGGTCGTGGAGGTGCCGCGGCAAAAAAGCACCCAGCACTCACTGTAAGTGAGGTTGGTGTTAGGAAGGGCATCCAGCTGTAGAAATCAAGCCAGAATCAGTTCCTGTCCCACCCTTGCAAGCAGGGAAAAGTGGACGTAAAATGATGATGATGATATATATATATATCGTGGAAGATAGAGGTTAAACGATGATGTTGTTATATATATAAACTGACATTGCTTAATAGACATCACTCAAAATGTCTTCGCTCTGACTGGACACATGAATATATACACACTTGTACAGGCAACAACATCAAAGCAATCAATGGCAGTGATATCAAGCAAGTCAAGGATTTTAAGTATCTTGGGTCTTGGATCATGGACTCCGGGAAGGATTTTGGGGGTCCCCTATGAGTTGTAACCTCATAGGAGACCAGCTATACCTACTTAGATGTGAGCTGTAACAACATAATAGGACTGCAGGGGGGGGGGGGGCCTTTTCATTAAAACAGCCCAAATACCTCCAATGAGATGTAAGGTGGCCCAGCTAAACCTATATAAGTGTGAGTTGTAACAACAACATGATAGGACTGGGGTTCCTATCATTAAAACAGCCCAAATACCTCCAATGAGATGTAAGGTGGCCCAGCTAAACCTATATAAGTGTGAGTTGTAACAACAACAACATGATAGGACTGGGGTTCCTATCATTAAAACAACCCAAATACCTCCAATGAGATTTAACTATGTAAGGTGGCCCAGCTAAACCTATATAAGTGTGAGCTGTAACAACAACATGATAGGACTGGGGGGGGGGGGGGGGTTGTCATTAGAACAAAGAAGCTCTCAGAAATTCTCTTAAATGAGATGTAACTCGGTAGGAGGTCAGCTAAATATGTATAAGTGTTAGCTGTAAATTTCACTTTCCCCCACCCCCCCCACCACCACCATTGAGTAGAAAACAAAGCTGTGTTGTGATGTCTTTTATGACTTGTTTGATCAAATTATTTCCTAACAGTGGAGCAGTGGTTGGTGGATGGGTGCTTTAGATGTGTGGAGGAGGAGGGTTTTCTAAGATAATCTTCTTTCTTGGACCAGACCAAGTCAACATTTTTAATCCATTTAATCACAGTCATTTGTCAACTTTAATGACACTTGTAAATATTGTAAACATCTTGTAAATATTGCATGTTAAAACATGTAACATATGTTTTGTATGTAGCTTATTTTAATCTTATTATTAGGGCGGAGGATTTGTAGAATTGGTAGAGCGTCGGACAGCATGCTTTGTGGCATAGAGTTACGGCCCTTTATGTTCTGTTTTCAAATCCTGCCAAGGTTAACTGCACCTTTCATCCTTACAGGGTCGATAAAATAAAGTACCAGTAATGCACTGGGGTCGATTTAATCAACTTTCCCCAATTGTTTGCCTTGTGCCAGGCTGAGAAACCATTGTACTGGGTAGTTGCTGGCCTTGTGCCTAAAGTAGAAACAATTATTATTAAGGATGTTAGATTGGCAGAATCGGTAGCGCGTCGGACATGCTTTGTGGCATAGAGTTGTGTCCCTTTACATTCTCAGTTCAAATCTCACCGAGGTGAACTTTGCCTTTCATCCTTACAGGGTCGATAAAATAAAATACCAGTAATGCACTGGGTTGATTTAATTGACTGTCCCTTGCCCCCCAAAATGTAGGCCTAATGCCTAAACCAGAAAACATTATTATTATTCTTTTCTTCTTTTGTATCTTTTAATTTTTCACATGGTTCATATGGCTGGATGTCTTTCCCTAATGCCAACCACTTTACAGAGTGTACTGGGTGTAGTTTATTGTAGTACCAACACTACCACTTTACAGAGTGTACTGGGTGTAATTTATTGTAGCACCAACACTACCACTTTACAGAGTGTACTGGGTGTAGTTTATTGTAGCACCAACACTACCACTTTACAGAGTGTACTGGGTGTAGTTTATTGTAGCACCAACACTACCACTTTACAGAGTGTACTGGGTGTAGTTTATTGTAGCACCAACACTACCACTTTACAGAGTGTACTGGGTGTAGTTTATTGTAGCACCAACACTACCACTTTACAGAGTGTACTGGGTGTAGTTTATTGTAGCACCAACACTACCACTTTACAGAGTGTACTGGGTGTAGTTTATTGTAGTACCAACACTACCACTTTACAGAGTGTACTGGGTGTAGTTTATTGTAGCACCAACACTACCACTTTACAGAGTGTACTGGGTGTAGTTTATTGTAGTACCAACACTACCACTTTACAGAGTGTACTGGGTGTAGTTTATTGTGGCACCAACACTACCACTTTACAGAGTGTACTGGGTGTAGTTTATTGTAGCACCAACACTACCACTTTACAGAGTGTACTGGGTGTAGTTTATTGTAGCACCAACACTACCACTTTACAGAGTGTACTGGGTGTAGTTTATTGTGGCACCAACACTACCACTTTACAGAGTGTACTGGGTGTAGTTTATTGTAGCACCAACACTACCACTTTACAGAGTGTACTGGGTGTAGTTTATTGTAGCACCAACACTACCACTTTACAGAGTGTACTGGGTGTAGTTTATTGTAGCACCAACACTACCACTTTACAGAGTGTACTGGGTGTAGTTTATTGTAGCACCAACACTACCACTTTACAGAGTGTACTGGGTGTAGTTTATTGTAGCACCAACACTACCACTTTACAGAGTGTACTGGGTGTAGTTTATTGTAGTACCAACACTACCACTTTACAGAGTGTACTGGGTGTAGTTTATTGTAGCACCAACACTACCACTTTACAGAGTGTACTGGGTGTAGTTTATTGTAGCACCAACACTACCACTTTACAGAGTGTACTGGGTGTAGTTTATTGTAGCACCAACACTACCACTTTACAGAGTGTACTGGGTGTAGTTTATTGTGGCACCAACACTACCACTTTACAGAGTGTACTGGGTGTAGTTTATTGTAGCACCAACACTACCACTTTACAGAGTGTACTGGGTGTAGTTTATTGTAGCACCAACACTACCACTTTACAGAGTGTACTGGGTGTAGTTTATTGTAGCACCAACACTACCACTTTACAGAGTGTACTGGGTGTAGTTTATTGTGGTACCAACACTACCACTTTACAGAGTGTACTGGGTGTAATTTATTGTGGCACCAACACTACCACTTTACAGTGTGTACTGGGTGTATTGTATGGTAGCACCAGCACTACCACTTTACAGAGTGTACAGGGTGTAGTTTATTATGGCACCAGTACTAGAGATGTTGCCATGTCCTTGACAAGATTGAAGTGTCCTGTCAACCTATGTTGTCAGCATTTAAACAATAACCACTTTACAGAGTGTACAAGGTGCATATCATCATGGCAGAAGATGCTAATCCCCCCCCCCCCTGTCCCCGGTAGATGAGAGAAGGACCTGGTTCAGGGGAGTTAGGATGGACAGATCATCATCATTTAACGTCCCCCTTGTCCTGCTAGCAAGTGTTGGATGGGTCTACATAGACCAAGTCAGTACTGAGCAGGGCTCCTGACCTTCCAGAGAGGCCAAGGGGTCTATATCTCGCTTACAGTCATATTGAGTGTAAAGAAGTTGTATTTTTTTGCACAATATATACCCCCTCCATAAAATTGGACTGATAGTGGCCCGTCTGAGGAAGGAGCCCTGTGAGGTGGGGGTGGCCGTTGCAGGATGTGTTGCTGGCCATTGTCCATGGAAATACCTTTGCCATTTTGTCTGTGGGACGCAGCAGAAACACTGCTCTGACCTAGGTGTAGAGGTTAATACCCTCTCTTCCTTTGTCTAGTAATCCTTGCTCTTTCCCTCCCTTTCCTCTCATTTATGGCATTTATAGTCCTTTCCAAGGTTGCTTTCTTTTTCTGTGCGTTTAACCAATTTATAGTTATATCGACAATAAAAAAATACGATGTACAAACCTTATACCCTTCACCTGACATTTGTAGTTTAAACCCATCTTCTTCTTCATCCATTTATTCCTGGGAAGGTAGTATGGGGGCTGAGTCCTCAAACACTCCCTCCAGTGGGTCCTGTCAGAAGTAACCATCTCCAACTGATCCGGCTAGATCCCTAAGCGAGACCAGCCAAACTCGTGAATGTTATTCAACCATCTTGCTCGGGGTGGGTTCACCCGTAGGTCACCTGCCTGTTGGTTTTACCTGTAAAATCAGTCCAGTGCTTCTTTCCATAGTATCGGAGCTGTGATCTCTCAATTCAGAGAAGTAGCAGCTCTAGTTGGAGTGACTCTCTGATCTCTGAGCTACAAATCTGTCCAGTGATTCTTTCCTGAGACATTCTAACCACAAGTCCATAGTATCAGAGCTGTGATCTCTCAATACAGAGAAGTAGCAGCTCTACCTGGAGTGACTCTCTGATCTCCGAGCTACAAATCTGTCCAGTGATTCTTTCCTGAAACATTCTAACCACATGTCCATAGTATCAGAGCAGTGATCTCTCAATTCAGAGAAGTAGCAGCTCTACCTGGAGTGACTCTCTGATATCTGAGCTACAAATCTGTCTAGTGATTCTTTCCTGAGACATTCTAACCACATGTCCATAGTATCGGAGCTGTGATCTCTCAATACAGAGAAGTGGCAGCTCTACCTGGAGTGACTCTCTGATCTCTAAGCTACAAATCTGACCAGTGATTCTTTCCTGAGACATTCTAACCACATGTCCATAGAATCGGAGCTGCGATCTCTCAATTCAGAGAAGTGGCAGCTCTACCTGGAGTGACTCTCTGATCTCTGAGCTACAAATCTGTCCAGTGATTCTTTCCTGAGACATTCTAACCACATGTCCATAGTATCGGAGCTGTGATCTCTCAATTCAGAGAAGTAGCAGCTCTACCTGGAGTGACTCTCTGATCTCTGAGCTACAAATCTGACCAGTGATTCTTTCCTGAGACATTCTAACCACATGTCCATAGTATCGGAGCTGTGATCTCTCAATTCAGAGAAGTAGCAGCTCTACCTGGAGTGACTCTCTGATCTCTGAGCTACAAATCTGACCAGTGATTCTTTCCTGAGACATTCTAACCACATGTCCATAGTATCAGAGCTGTGATCTCTCAATACAGAGAAGTAGCAGCTCTAACTGGAGTGACTCTCTGATCTCTGAGCTACAAATCTGTCCAGTGATTCTTTCCTGAGACATTCTAACCACATGTCCATAGTATCAGAGCTGTGATCTCTCAATTCTCTACCTGGAGTGACTCTCTGATCTCTGAACTACAAATCTGACCAGTGATTCTTTCCTGAGACATTCTAACCACATGTCCATAGTATCAGAGCTGTGATCTCTCAATTCTCTACCTGGAGTGACTCTCTGATATCTGAGCTACAAATCTGTCCAGTGATTCTTTCCTGAGACATTCTAACCACATGTCCATAGTATCAGAACTGTGATCTCTCAATTCAGAGAAGTAGCAGCTCTACCTGGAGTGACTCTCTGATCTCTGAGCTACAAATCTGACCAGTGATTCTTTCCTGAGACATTCTAACCACATGTCCATAGTATCAGAGCTGTGATCTCTCAATTCAGAGAAGTAACAGCTCTACCTGGAGTGACTCTCTGATCTCTGAGCTACAAATCTGACCAGTGATTCTTTCCTGAGACATTCTAACCACATGTCCATAGTATCAGAGCTGTGATCTGTCAATTCAGAGAAGTAACAGCTCTACCTGGAGTGACTCTCTGAGCTCTGAGCTACAAATCTGTCCAGTGATTCTTTCCTGAGACATTCTAACCACATGTCTATAGTATCAGAGCTGTGATCTCCCAATTCGGAGAAGTGGCAGCTCTACCTGGAGTGACTCTCAGATATCCGAGCTACGCACTCTATCGTGTAGCGTTACTCCAAGAACCCTTCAGAGGAACCCCATTTTGGTCACTTATGACTTTTATTTAAATACCTGTCCCTATTGAAGGTTGTCTTATAAACCTATGTTTCTTGTAATCCGTCAAATACGGTAAATCACCTGGTTGTTAGTTTATCTTTTGTATAAACAGAAACAACAAGGACTTAATCATAATACATACTTAATATTAGTCATTGAGCTAATAGTGTCTTTTACACATTACTGTGTAATTATTTTTAATCAGGCTGTTGTTGGTTTGGGTTACACAAGTTATTTAAAAAAATGTTTGGTTTTGATATTTATGACTGAGTCAGGACAATAACTTTGATCTGAAGGAAAAGAGGTGAAGGTCATGGAATGGGTCCAAATTTACCGAGACCTTGTCCAAGACACCACATCTAAACCAGCTGGCTTTGCCCTTCCCAGAAAACAATGAGTGTCCCTTATACGGATCTGTAGAACACGTCATCTCCATTGATCGAAAATGAAAGACAATCCAGTATCACTTTTGGCTGTTTTGTAGCTTATAACTGTTGCTTGTGCTGCTGATAGGAATAGCAGTATCTTGATCTTATCGATACTCCCAGGGCTGCCGTGTAGACCCTCCTATCTTGACCCCAAGAAGAAAGTGAATGCAAGGAACAACATTATCCGCAAGCTCACTGGCACCGCCTGTTGTGCAAACCCACAGACTCTGAAGTCAACTGCACTAGCTCTCTTCTACTCAGCTGCCGAGTATGCATGCCCAGTATGGGAGCGAGCTGTCCATGTCCAGAAGCTAGACTTCGCCCTTAATGCTAGCTGCCGCTTAATCACAGGCTACCTGAAATCTACACTTATGGACCGTCTACATATCCTGGCAGGTATAGCCCCACCAGAGATACAACGAAGGGCATCAAGCAGGAAAGAGCCTCAATAACAGACTATAGATCAAAAACATCCTCTCTTTGGCCATGTGCCAGACAAAAGCTATCTTAAATCCAGGAAAAGTTTCCTAAGGCCCCTTGGAACATCAAGCATAAGTAGTGAAAGAGTTATGCGCTAGGAAGAAAAACTTAACAACCTCCCATCGGTAACAACAATGCAGCTTAATGCGAACGAGGCATTTAAACCGGCCATATCCGGCCAGAATTCTCTCACCTTTTTCTGTTCAACCCGGCCATAACCAGCCCCTCATACTTATGTTAATGTATTGTTCTAAAGAAATATCAAAATCTCGTAGTTTTAATATTATGTGAGATATTATGTAAAATAAAGTGTTTACTGTGAAAATACAATAGTAAATATATAGAGTAATGTAAATGGCAAAGGGTTAATTAACCCCTTTCGTTACTATATTTCAAATGAAGCATTTTTAAAAGAATTAGAATTTGAAGGGATTTAGTAAAATTGAGGAAGGCAGGAGGTGCTGAATTAAATGCAAGAGTTGCAGCAACTGGTGCAGTCATGCACCAACTTGAGCATTTGGTCATTAGAAATACCAACAAGAGTAATTGTTTCTACTTTAGGCACAAGGCCAGCAATTACCCAGTGCATTACTGGTACTTTATTTTATCGACCCCGTAAGGATGAAAGGCAAAGTCAACCTCGGCGGGATTTGAACTCAGATCGTAAAGGGACGTAACTATGCTTGAAAGCATGGCGTCCAACAAGAGTAATGATAATGACAAGCAGGTGGAGATGTTCAAGTATGTCGGGGCTGTGTTCACAAGTGATGGAAGGTAGGAGGCTGAATTAAGTGCAAGATTTGCAGGAGCTGGTGCAGTAATGCGCCAGCTTCAGCATTCCATAATCAGAAGAAGGGAGGTAGGTGTAAAAGCTAAACTCGCTGGTCTTCCATTTGATGTTCGTGCCAACCCTTACCTATGGTCAGGAATCTTGGGTAATGTCCGAAAGAATATGATTGTGACCACAAGCTGTTGAAATGGGGTTCCACTACAACCACCAAACTGTATTACCACCATCACCATAACCAATGACAACCATTGCCATAAACCACCACCACTGCTGCAACTAACACCACCACCAACAACAACACTAATAACAACAACAACACTAATAACAACAACAACAACACCACCACCACCACTGCTGCAACTAACACCACCACCACCAACAACAACAACACTAATAACAACAACAACAACAACACCGTCACCACTG
This sequence comes from Eledone cirrhosa, assembly GCA_964016885.1. Classification (NCBI taxonomy): domain Eukaryota; kingdom Metazoa; phylum Mollusca; class Cephalopoda; order Octopoda; family Eledonidae; genus Eledone; species Eledone cirrhosa. The sequence continues at coordinate 19,860,876 of OZ024765.1, forward strand.
CTGCAACGAACACCACCACCAACAATACCATCACCACTGCTGCACCTAACACCACCACCACCAACAACAACAACACTAATAACAACAACAACAACACCATCACCACTGCTGCACCTAACACCACCAACAACAACAACAACAACACTAATAACAACAGAACCACCACCACCAACACCACCACCACCACCACAACTACCACCACCACCACCACCACCACCACCAACACCACCACCACCACAACTACCAACACCACCACCACCACAACTACCACCACCAACACCACCACCACCACCACAACTACCACCACCACAACTACCACCACCACCACCACCACCACAACTACCACCACCAACACCACCACCACCACTACCACAACTACCACCACCACCACAACTACCACCACCACCACCACCACCACCACCACAACTACCACCACCACAACTACCACCACCACCACCACCACCACAACTACCACCACCACAACTACCACCACCACCACCACCACCACAACTACCACCACCAACACCACCACCACCACTACCACAACTACCACCACCAACACCATCACCACCACACTACACCACCACCACCACCACCACAACTACCACCACCACCACCACTACCACCACCACCACCACCACCACTACCACCACCACCAACACCATCACCACCACTACTACCACCACCAACACCACCACCACCACAACTACCACCACCACCACCATCACTACCACCACCACCACCAACACCACTACCAACACCACCACCACCAACACCACAACTACCACAACCACCACCACAACTACCACCACCAACACCACCACCACCACCACTACCACCACCACCACCACTACCACCACCACCACTACTACCACCACCAACACTACTACAGTCTTCTGATAAATTCTATTTATATGAAGACAACTTCTGACTTTATCATGACCTTATTCTCTAATTAACATTGATCTCTCTGTCTTTACCCCCCCCCCTTCCTCCTCCCCCTTCTTCCCCCTTCCTCCCCCTCCCCCCTCCTTCTTCTACCCCAATTACCACCAGTAACTTAGGTGTCCTCCTATTTTTAATATTATCAACCTCCCTACTACCTCTGACACTACTACTACAACAACCACCACCACTACTACCTCTGACACCACCACTACTACAACCACCACCACTACTACAACAACAACCACCACTACAACAACCACCACTACTACCTCTGACACCACTACTACCTCTGACACCACTACTACAACAACAACCACTACTACCTCTGACACCACTACTACAACAACAACCACCACTACAACAACCCCCACTACAACAACCCCCACTACAACAACCACCACTACTACCTCTGACACCACTACTACAACAACAACCACTACTACAACAACCACCACTACTACCTCTGACACCACCACTACTACAACCACCACCACTACTACCTCTGACACCACTACAACAACCACCACTACTACCTCTGACACCACCACTACTACAACAACCACCACTACTACAACACCCACCACCACCACTACTACAACAACCACCCTAGTGTTAGTACCACAACAAAATGTACCTAGTTCTCTCTTGTGAGATGTCTGGTGTTATGAAGGAACTCTAACCATAGAAATCCTGCTAAAAAGGGTTTGAGAGGACTTCTAGTGCTGATGCCTAGATGGACTGTGCCTTGTACATTCTGTAGGGTGGCTGGTGTTAGGAAAGGCATCCAGCCATAAAACCGTTGCTAAATAAAGGGTTGAGCGGACTCTTGTTGTGAAAGTTATGACAACTTCCCTAGTGTTGGTTCCACAAAGAAATACAGCCAGTACTCTCTGTAAAGTTGGTGTTAGGAAGGGCAGCTAACTGTTGAGAAACTGCCAAACAAAGGGGCATGTGGGCCATTCAGTTGTGTGAAAGTTATGACAACTTCCCTAGTGTTGATCCCACAAAGAAATACAGCCAGTACTCTCTGTAAAGTTGGTGTTAGGAAGGGCAGCTAACTGTTGAGAAACTGCCAAACAAAGGGGCATGTGGACCATTCAGTTGTGTGAAAGTTATGGCAACTTCCCTAGTGTTGGTCCCACAAAGAAATACAGCCAGTACTCTCTGTAAAGTTGGTGTTAGGAAGGGCAGCTAACTGTTGAGAAACTGCCAAACAAAGGGGCATGTGGACCATTCAGTTGTGTGAAAGTTATGTCAACTTCCCTAGTGTTGGTCCCACAAAGAAATACAGCCAGTACTCTCTGTAAAGTTGGTGTTAGGAAGGGCAGCTAACTGTTGAGAAACTGCCAAACAAAGGGGCATGTGGACCATTCAGTTGTGTGAAAGTTATGACAACTTCCCTAGTGTTGGTCCCACAAAGAAATACAGCCAGTACTCTCTGTAAAGTTGGTGTTAGGAAGGGCAGCTAACTGTTGAGAAACTGCCAAACAAAGGGGCATGTGGACCATTCAGTTGTGTGAAAGTTATGTCAACTTCCCTAGTGTTGATCCCACAAAGAAATACAGCCAGTACTCTCTGTAAAGTTGGTGTTAGGAAGGGCAGCTAACTGTTGAGAAACTGCCAAACAAAGGGGCATGTGGACCATTCAGTTGTGTGAAAGTTATGTCAACTTCCCTAGTGTTGGTCCCACAAAGAAATACAGCCAGTACTCTCTGTAAAGTTGGTGTTAGGAAGGGCAGCTAACTGTTGAGAAACTGCCAAACAAAGGGGCATGTGGACCATTCAGTTGTGTGAAAGTTATGACAACTTCCCTAGTGTTGGTCCCACAAAGAAATACAGCCAGTACTCTCTGTAAAGTTGGTGTTAGGAAGGGCAGCTAACTGTTGAGAAACTGCCAAACAAAGGGGCATGTGGACCATTCAGTTGTGTGAAAGTTATGACAACTTCCCTAGTGTTGGTCCCACAAAGAAATACAGCCAGTACTCTCTGTAAAGTTGGTGTTAGGAAGGGCAGCTAACTGTTGAGAAACTGCCAAACAAAGGGGCATGTGGACCATTCAGTTGTGTGAAAGTTATGTCAACTTCCCTAGTGTTGATCCCACAAAGAAATACAGCCAGTACTCTCTGTAAAGTTGGTGTTAGGAAGGGCAGCTAACTGTTGAGAAACTGCCAAACAAAGGGGCATGTGGACCATTCAGTTGTGTGAAAGTTATGACAACTTCCCTAGTGTTGGTCCCACAAAGAAATACAGCCAGTACTCTCTGTAAAGTTGGTGTTAGGAAGGGCAGCTAACTGTTGAGAAACTGCCAAACAAAGGGGCATGTGGACCATTCAGTTGTGTGAAAGTTATGTCAACTTCCCTAGTGTTGGTCCCACAAAGAAATACAGCCAGTACTCTCTGTAAAGTTGGTGTTAGGAAGGGCAGCTAACTGTTGAGAAACTGCCAAACAAAGGGGCATGTGGACCATTCAGTTGTGTGAAAGTTATGACAACTTCCCTAGTGTTGATCCCACAAAGAAATACAGCCAGTACTCTCTGTAAAGTTGGTGTTAGGAAGGGCAGCTAACTGTTGAGAAACTGCCAAACAAAGGGGCATGTGGACCATTCAGTTGTGTGAAAGTTATGACAACTTCCCTAGTGTTGGTCCCACAAAGAAATACAGCCAGTACTCTCTGTAAAGTTGGTGTTAGGAAGGGCAGCTAACTGTTGAGAAACTGCCAAACAAAGGGGCATGTGGACCATTCAGTTGTGTGAAAGTTATGACAACTTCCCTAGTGTTGGTCCCACAAAGAAATACAGCCAGTACTCTCTGTAAAGTTGGTGTTAGGAAGGGCAGCTAACTGTTGAGAAACTGCCAAACAAAGGGGCATGTGGACCATTCAGTTGTGTGAAAGTTATGACAACTTCCCTAGTGTTGGTTCCACAAAGAAATACAGCCAGTACTCTCTGTAAAGTTGGTGTTAGGAAGGGCAGCTAACTGTTGAGAAACTGCCAAACAAAGGGGCATGTGGACCATTCAGTTGTGTGAAAGTTATGACAACTTCCCTAGTGTTGGTTCCACAAAGAAATACAGCCAGTACTCTCTGTAAAGTTGGTGTTAGGAAGGGCAGCTAACTGTTGAGAAACTGCCAAACAAAGGGGCATGTGGACCATTCAGTTGTGTGAAAGTTATGGCAACTTCCCTAGTGTTGGTCCCACAAAGAAATACAGCCAGTACTCTCTGTAAAGTTGGTGTTAGGAAGGGCAGCTAACTGTTGAGAAACTGCCAAACAAAGGGGCATGTGGACCATTCAGTTGTGTGAAAGTTATGGCAACTTCCCTAGTGTTGGTCCCACAAAGAAATACAGCCAGTACTCTCTGTAAAGTTGGTGTTAGGAAGGGCAGCTAACTGTTGAGAAACTGCCAAACAAAGGGGCATGTGGACCATTCAGTTGTGTGAAAGTTATGGCAACTTCCCTAGTGTTGGTCCCACAAAGAAATACAGCCAGTACTCTCTGTAAAGTTGGTGTTAGGAAGGGCAGCTAACTGTTGAGAAACTGCCAAACAAAGGGGCATGTGGACCATTCAGTTGTGTGAAAGTTATGGCAACTTCCCTAGTGTTGGTTCCACAAAGAAATACAGCCAGTACTCTCTGTAAAGTTGGTGTTAGGAAGGGCAGCTAACTGTTGAGAAACTGCCAAACAAAGGGGCATGTGGACCATTCAGTTGTGTGAAAGTTATGGCAACTTCCCTAGTGTTGGTCCCACAAAGAAATACAGCCAGTACTCTCTGTAAAGTTGGTGTTAGGAAGGGCAGCTAACTGTTGAGAAACTGCCAAACAAAGGGGCATGTGGACCATTCAGTTGTGTGAAAGTTATGGCAACTTCCCTAGTGTTGGTCCCACAAAGAAATACAGCCAGTACTCTCTGTAAAGTTGGTGTTAGGAAGGGCAGCTAACTGTTGAGAAACTGCCAAACAAAGGGGCATGTGGGCCATTCAGTTGTGTGAAAGTTATGACAACTTCCCTAGTGTTGGTCCCACAAAGAAATACAGCCAGTACTCTCTGTAAAGTTGGTGTTAGGAAGGGCAGCTAACTGTTGAGAAACTGCCAAACAAAGGGGCATGTGGGCCATTCAGTTGTGTGAAAGTTATGACAACTTCCCTAGTGTTGGTCCCACAAAGAAATACAGCCAGTACTCTCTGTAAAGTTGGTGTTAGGAAGGGCAGCTAACTGTTGAGAAACTGCCAAACAAAGGGGCATGTGGACCATTCAGTTGTGTGAAAGTTATGGCAAGTCACTTGTGCTGGTGTCATAATAAAATGAACCCAGTTCACTCTGTAGGGTGGTTAGAGTTAAGAAGGGTATCTAGCCACAGAAACCATGCCAAACAAAGAGTTGTGGGGGTGTCTTCAGTTGTATCAAAGACATGACACCCCCACTTGTGCTGGTGCCACAATGAAGTACACCCAGTACACTCTGTAAAGTGGTTGGTGTTAAAGACTACCAACCACAGAAACCATGCGAAACAAAGAGTTGTGAGGTGTCTTCAGTTGTATCAAAGACATGACAACACCCCTCCACGTACTGATGCCACAATGAAATACACTCAGTACAGTAAAGTGTTTGGTGTTGAGCAGGGCATTTAACTGTAGACACCCTGCCAAACAAAGGGTTGCCGAGACCATTCAGTTGTGTCAAAGAGTTGGCAGTCCCCTGAGAGCTATTGCCATGATGAAATGCACACAGTGCACACTGTAGGATAGTTGATATTAACGGTGATGGTGGCAATGGGAAGGGCTTCTACCCTCCACCCTGAACATGTGAGCTGTATCTTCCTGGGTCCCATCTGGGAGGATAATGGCTCAGATTTAGTTACTCTCTGACAGAGGTCTCTCTTTGCACTCATTGTTTCTACTTTTGCTACAAGACCAGCAATTACCCCAGTACATTACTGGTACTTTATTTTATCGAACCTGTAAGGATGAAAGGCAAAGTTAACCTCGGCGGGATTTGAACTCAGAATGGCAAGGGCCGTAACTCTATGCGTCAAAGCATGGCGTCCGACCCTCTACCAATACAGTCAATCCACCGCCCTCATTAACTGATAATGATGATAGTGATGATACTCCTCCTCCACTCTTCTCACTACGTGGGTGTAGGGGTGTGGTGTGGTGGACAATAAACTAGTTAGGTGTTGGGGTTAAAGGTTAATTAATTATCAGAAACAGGTGTGCCCTTATACCGGGTGTTACCATAACAGCTTGTGTCATTACTATTTTCAATATATGTTAGCATAAAATTGACTCAAAGCAGAGGAACAAGTTGGACTTATAAACCCCTAGAGATGGTGGGGAGGGGACAGCAGTCGAACAAGTTAGACATATAAACCCCTAGAGATGGTGGGGAGGGGACAGCAGTGGAACAAGTTGGACATATAAACCCCTAGAGATGGTGGGGTGGGGACAGCAGTGGAACAAGTTGGACTTATAAACCCCTAGAGATGGTGGGGTGGGGACAGCAGTGGAACAAGTTGGACTTATAAACCCCTAGAGATGGTGGGGAGGGGACAGCAGTGGAACAAATTGGACTTATAAACCCCTAGAGATGGTGGGGAGGGGACAGCAGTGGAACAAGTTGGACTTATAAACCCCTAGAGATGGTGGGGAGGGGACAGCAGTGGAACAAGTTAGACATATAAACCCCTAGAGATGGTGGGAGGGGACAGCATTGGAACAAGTTGGACTTATAAACCCCTAGAGATGATGGGAGGGGACAGCAGTGGAACAAGTTAGACATATAAACCCCTAGAGATGGTGGGAGGGGACAGCAGTGGAACAAGTTGGACTTATAAACCCCTAGAGATGATGGGAGGGGACAGCAGTGGAACAAGTTAGACATATAAACCCCTAGAGATGGTGGGAGGGGACAGCAGTGGAACAAGTTGGACTTATAAACCCCTAGAGATGATGGGATGGGGACAGCAGTGGAACAAGTTGGACTTATAAACCCCTAGAGATGGTGGGGAGGGGACAGCAGTGGAACAAGTTGGACTTATAAACCCCTAGAGATGGTGGGGAGGGAACAGCAGTGGAACAAGTTGGACTTATAAACCCCTAGAGATGGTGGGGAGGGGACAGCAGTGGAACAAGTTGGACTTATAAACCCCTAGAGATGGTGGGGTGGGGACAGCAGTGGAACAAGTTGGACATATAAACCCCTAGAGATGATGGGATGGGGACAGCAGTGGAACAAGTTGGACTTATAAACCCCTAGAGATGGTGGGGTGGGGACAGCAGTGGAACAAGTTGGACATATAAACCCCTAGAGATGGTGGGATGGGGACAGCAGTGGAACAAGTTGGACTTATAAACCCCTAGAGATGGTGGGGAGGGGACAGCAGTGGAACAAGTTGGACTTATAAACCCCTAGAGATGGTGGGGAGGGGACAGCAGTGGAACAAGTTGGACTTATAAACCCCTAGAGATGGTGGGGAGGGGACAGCAGTGGAACAAGTTGGACTTATAAACCCCTAGAGATGGTGGGGAGGGGACAGCAGTGGAACAAGTTGGACTTATAAACCCCTAGAGATGGTGGGGAGGGGACAGCAGTGGAACAAGTTGGACTTATAAACCCCTAGAGATGATGGGAGGGGACAGCAGTGGAACAAGTTGGACTTATAAACCCCTAGAGATGGTGGGGAGGGGACAGCAGTGGAACAAGTTGGACTTATAAACCCCTAGAGATGGTGGGGAGGGGACAGCAGTGGAACAAGTTGGACTTATAAACCCCTAGAGATGGTGGGGAGGGGACAGCAGTGGAACAAGTTGGACTTATAAACCCCTAGAGATGGTGGGGTGGGGACAGCAGTGGAACAAGTTGGACTTATAAACCCCTAGAGATGATGGGAGGGGACAGCAGTGGAACAAGTTGGACTTATAAACCCCTAGAGATGGTGGGGAGGGGACAGCAGTGGAACAAGTTGGACTTATAAACCCCTAGAGATGGTGGGGAGGGGACAGCAGTGGAACAAGTTGGACTTATAAACCCCTAGAGATGGTGGGGAGGGGACAGCTGTGGAACAAGTTGGACTTATAAACCCCTAGAGATGGTGGGGAGGGGACAGCAGTGGAACAAGTTGGACTTATAAACCCCTAGAGATGGTGGGGAGGGGACAGCAGTGGAACAAGTTGGACTTATAAACCCCTAGAGATGATGGGAGGGGACAGCAGTGGAACAAGTTGCACTTATAAACCCCTAGAGATGATGGGAGGGGACAGCAGTGGAACAAGTTGGACATATAAACCCCTAGAGATGGTGGGGTGGGGACAGCAGTGGAACAAGTTGGACTTATAAACCCCTAGAGATGGTGGGATGGGGACAGCAGTGGAACAAGTTGGACTTATAAACCCCTAGAGATGGTGGGATGGGGACAGCAGTGGAACAAGTTGGACATATAAACCCCTAGAGATGATGGGATGGGGACAGCAGTGGAACAAGTTGGACTTATAAACCCCTAGAGATGATGGGAGGGGACAGCAGTGGAACAAGTTGGACTTATAAACCCCTAGAGATGATGGGAGGGGACAGCAGTGGAACAAGTTGGACTTATAAACCCCTAGAGATGGTGGGGAGGGGACAGCAGTGGAACAAGTTGGACTTATAAACCCCTAGAGATGGTGGGGAGGGGACAGCAGTGGAACAAGTTGGACATATAAACCCCTAGAGATGGTGGGATGGGGACAGCAGTGGAACAAGTTGGACTTATAAACCCCTAGAGATGGTGGGATGGGGACAGCAGTGGAACAAGTTGGACTTATAAACCCCTAGAGATGGTGGGATGGGGACAGCAGTGGAACAAGATGGACTTATAAACCCCTAGAGATGGTGGGGAGGGGACAGCAGTGGAACAAGTTGGACTTATAAACCCCTAGAGATGACGGGAGGGGACAGCAGTGGAACAAGTTGGACTTATAAACCCCTAGAGATGGTGGGGTGGGGACAGCAGTGGAACAAGTTGGACTTATAAACCCCTAGAGATGGTAGGGTGGGGACAGCAGTGGAACAAGTTGGACTTATAAACCCCTAGAGATGATGGGAGGGGACAGCAGTGGAACAAGTTGGACTTATAAACCCCTAGAGATGATGGGGAGGGGACAGCAGTGGAACAAGTTGGACTTATAAACCACTAGAGATGATGGGATGGGGACAGCAGTGGAACAAGTTGGACTTATAAACCCCTAGAGATGATGGGATGGGGACAGCAGTGGAACAAATTGGACTTATAAACCCCTAGAGATGGTGGGATGGGGACAGCAGTGGAACAAGTTGGACTTATAAACCCCTAGAGATGGTGGGATGGGGACAGCAGTGGAACAAGTTGGACTTATAAACCCCTAGAGATGATGGGAGGGGACAGCAGTGGAACAAGTTGGACTTATAAACCCCTAGAGATGGTGGGGTGGGGACAGCAGTGGAACAAGTTGGACATATAAACCCCTAGAGATGGTGGGGAGGGGACAGCAGTGGAACAAGTTGGACATATAAACCCCTAGAGATGGTGGGTGGGGACAGCAGTGGAACAAGTTGGACTTATAAACCCCTAGAGATGGTGGGGAGGGGACAGCAGTGGAACAAGTTGGACTTATAAACCCCTAGAGATGGTGGGGAGGGGACAGCAGTGGAACAAGTTGGACTTATAAACCCCTAGAGATGATGGGGAGGGGACAGCAGTGGAACAAGTTGGACTTATAAACCCCTAGAGATGGTGGGGAGGGGACAGCAGTGGAACAAGTTGGACTTATAAACCCCTAGAGATGATGGGGAGGGGACAGCAGTGGAACAAGTTGGACTTATAAACCCCTAGAGATGGTGGGAGGGGACAGCAGTGGAACAAGTTGGACTTATAAACCCCTAGAGATGATGGGGAGGGGACAGCAGTGGAACAAGTTGGACTTATAAACCCCTAGAGATGGTGGGGAGGGGACAGCAGTGGAACAAGTTGGACTTATAAACCCCTAGAGATGGTGGGGTGGGGACAGCAGTGGAACAAGTTGGACTTATAAACCCCTAGAGATGGTGGGGAGGGGACAGCAGTGGAACAAGTTGGACTTATAAACCCCTAGAGATGGTGGGGAGGGGACAGCAGTGGAACAAGTTGGACTTATAAACCCCTAGAGATGGTGGGGAGGGGACAGCAGTGGAACAAGTTGGACTTATAAACCCCTAGAGATGGTGGGGAGGGGACAGCAGTGGAACAAGTTGGACTTATAAACCCCTAGAGATGGTGGGGTGGGGACAGCAGTGGAACAAGTTGGACTTATAAACCCCTAGAGATGATGGGATGGGGACAGCAGTGGAACAAGTTGGACTTATAAACCCCTAGAGATGGTGGGTAGGGGACAGCAGTGGAACAAGTTGGACTTATAAACCCCTAGAGATGGTGGGGTGGGAACAGCAGTGGAACAAGTTGGACTTATAAACCCCTAGAGATGGTGGGGAGGGGACAGCAGTGGAACAAGTTGGACTTATAAACCCCTAGAGATGATGGGGAGGGGACAGCAGTGGAACAAGTTGGACTTATAAACCCCTAGAGATGGTGGGAGGGGACAGCAGTGGAACAAGTTGGACATATAAACCCCTAGAGATGGTAGGGTGGGGACAGCAGTGGAACAAGTTGGACTTATAAACCCCTAGAGATGGTGGGGAGGGGACAGCAGTGGAACAAGTTGGACATATAAACCCCTAGAGATGGTGGGGTGGGGACAGCAGTGGAACATATTGGACTTATAAACCCCTAGAGATGGTGGGATGGGGACAGCAGTGGAACAAGTTGGACTTATAAACCCCTAGAGATGATGGGATGGGGACAGCAGTGGAACAAGTTGGACTTATAAACCCCTAGAGATGGTGGGGAGGGGACAGCAGTGGAACAAGTTGGACATATAAACCCCTAGAGATGGTGGGGTGGGGACAGCAGTGGAACATATTGGACTTATAAACCCCTAGAGATGGTGGGATGGGGACAGCAGTGGAACAAGTTGGACTTATAAACCCCTAGAGATGGTGGGGAGGGGACAGCAGTGGAACAAGTTGGACTTATAAACCCCTAGAGATGGTGGGGTGGGGACAGCAGTGGAACAAGTTAGACATATAAACCCCTAGAGATGGTGGGGTGGGGACAGCAGTGGAACAAGTTAGACATATAAACCCCTAGAGAACAAAATTTAATAAGTGGGGGTGGAGGGAATGGTGGAAAAAATCTGAAAAATTAATTAGTGTGGGACGATGATTATTCGAGACCCTAGAGCAGGGGTCCCCAATCTTTTGGGTCTGCAGGCCGGAGAGCGGTGGCTCCGCGGGCCGGTTGAGCAATTAATACTACTTATATACAAATAAGTAATCATTTATTTATCCCTTATGTTAGATCATCATCATCATCATCATCATCATTTTACGTTCGCTTTTCCCTGCTTGCAAAGGTGGGACGGGAACTGATTCTGGCTTGATTTCTACAGCTGGATGCCCTTCCTAACACCAACCTCATTTACAGTGAGTGCTTGGCGCTTTTTTTGCCGTGGCACCTCCACGACCACTTTGCAGTGGAATGATAGGGACCCCAGTCCCTATCATCTCATTTCTACAGCTGAGTAAACTGGAGCAATGTGAAATAAAGTGTCTTGCTCAAGGAAACAACACATCACCTGGTCTGAGAATTGAACTCACAGCCTTTCGATTGCAAAGCCAATGTTCTAACCACTAAGCCATGCGCCTCCACTGATTTTAAACAAAATTCAATATTGATACTTAGAGCTGTCCCAAGCAGAAAAATACTTTTAAACATTGTTTTATTCGGCAATATCGATAGATCGGGTGCAAATTTATTGCAAACTGTACCCTTTTTAGAACCCTCACGGACAGGATAAAGGCCTTCGCGGGCCGGGGATTGGGGACCCCCTGCCCTAGAGTATATATATTGAACATTCATAACCTGTTCCACATTTCTTAAACATACAATTGTAATTACTACTGTATAACAGTGTAGTGGAGATGGACTAGCTGGTAATATGAGGTTGTTGTTGTTGTTTAGCCCTAGGTCAGCTCTTTAGAGCTGACCTTATGATCAAAGACATAATTATAGACTTGATCAGCAACTAGTTTTCTTACAAGTAGTAGTAGTAATAGTAGTGGTGGTAGCAGTAGTGGTGGAGGTGGTGGTAGAGGTAGTAGTACTAGTAGCAGTAGTGGTGGTGGTGGTGGTGGTGGTGGTGGTGGTGGTAGTAGTAGTGGTGGTTGTGGTGTGTGTGTTGATGGTATGGGTGTTCCTATGGTTGTCATGGAGTTTGTATGATGGTGGTGGTGGTGGTGTTATGGTAGTATTGCTGGTAATGGTGGTGGTGTTATGGTAGTATTGGTGGTGGTGGTGGTGGTAGTATTGGTGGTGGTGGTGGTGGTAGTATTGGTGGTGGTGGTGGTGGAGGTATCTGTGGTAGTATTGGTGGTGGTGGTGGTATCTGTGGTAGTATTAGTGGTGGTGGTGGTGGTAACTGTGTTAGTGTGGTCGTGGTGGTGTTATGGTAGTATTGGTGGTAGTGGTGGTGGTGGTGGTGGTGAGTCATTTACTTCATCTCTCTCCCCCTCTCTCTCCATCCCTCTCTCTCCATCACTCACTCTCCCCTCTCTCTCCGTCCTCCCCCTCTCTCTCTCTCCATCTCTCTCTCTCACTTACTCTCTCTCTCACTTACTCTCACCCTCTCTCTCCCTATCCTTATCTGTTTGTCTGTGTGTCACAGCTGACATATTTAAAACATTCCTATCTCTCACAGACCTCAATGGGAACTTGTGTTTTTATTTTTAATACTCTGTCTTTGTCAATGTGTGTATTTATATATATATATATATATATATATATAACCAAAAGTTTAACAAGGTTCATTGATTAATCAATGAATAAAATTTTACAATAGATTAGAAGCACTCAACAAGGACGTTTTCAGGAGTTATTAATATTACTTCAAAATCATCATCATCATCATTTTACGTCCGCTTTTCCCTGCTTGCAAGGGTGGGAGGGGAACTGATTCTGGCTTGATTTCTACAGCTGGATGCCCTTCCTAACACCAACCTCATTTACAGTGAGTGCTTGGCGCTTTTTTTGCCGTGGCACCTCCACGACCACTTTGCAGTGGAATGATAGGGACCCCAGTCCCTATCATCTCATTTCTACAGCTGAGTAAACTGGAGCAATGTGAAATAAAGTGTCTTGCTCAAGGAAACAACACATCACCCGGTCCGAGAATTGAACTCACAACCTTTCGATTGCAAGGCCAATGCTCTAACCACTAAGCCATGTGCCTCCATATTAATAAATATAGACATTCATGTGATCAAATATATTTTATTATATATATTTCGGAGATACTGAGCTATTTCATCAGGGCGTCCTCATCAGGACGTATAAATGGAAAAAAATGAAACGAGATTTCATTTCTGACTCTTAGTACGGCTGTTACTTAAATATAAGTATGTATATGTACATACATATATGTATACAGACGTACAGTAGTATGTATATTTGTATACATACATGCACACATATATATATGTACGTATGGATTTACCGAGCTTTTATTATAATGCTCGGTGTGTTTGTAAACAAACATCCCGAGTTAAGCCGTACAGTGTTTAGCAACCATTGTTGCCCTTTTGTTCAACACTGACAAAGGAACGATGTACTAGTTTCAAGCTTATTAGCTATCGTCAGCACTGTATACCTTCCTGCCAGATGATTGAACGTCTGAAAGTATATACTTTTCTTATGCATATTAACGGCTGAGCAGCATAATTTGCATATCGGGTGGGTTAATCGGCCGGGTGCACCGAAAACGATAAATGGAAAAAATGAAGTAAAATTTTATTTCTCACTCTTGAAATTTCGTTTCATTTTTTCCGTTTATCGTTTTCGGTGCGCCAGGCCAATTAACTCACTCGATATGCAAATTACGCTGCTCAGCCGTTAATATGCATAAGGAAAGTATATACTTTCAGACGTTCAATAATCTAGCAGGAAGGTATACGATGCTGACGATAGCTAATAAGCTTGAAACTAGTACATCGTTCCTTTGTCAGTGTTAAACAAAAGGGTAACGATGGTTGCTAAACACTATACAGCTTAATTCGGGATGTTTGTTTACAAACAAACCGAGCATTATAATAAATGCTCGGTAAATCCATACGTACATATATGTGTGCATGTATGTATATATATACATACTACTGTACGTCTGTATACATATATATATATATATATATATATATATATATATATACAATGATATTAAATAAATGGAAAATATATTTATAAAACCATATTTATTATATATATTTCAAGGGCGACCAAAACACATTGGTACGCTTTCCTCAGATAAAATACAAAGTTTGTTTTATAAATAGAGACATACCCATGAAAATCATACTTTATCGGTTGGATATTCTCTGGATATTAGTATTTAATATCATTGAATATTCACTCCAGGTAACTGTTGAGTGCTCTAAATCAGTTATAAACATTTATATTTGTCGGACTTCCAACAAATTAAGTACCCCTTCTACTTATATATATATATATAATATTATTCAAAATATTAATAAATGGAGACATTCACATAATCAAAATATATGTTTTATTATATATATTTCGGAGGTACTGTGCTGTTTTTTCAGTACGTCCTCATCAGATAAAATACATAAATTGATGTATGACATACCTCAACTGTGCTGATGGTTCGATTCCTGTCTTGGCAGTGATTTATTACAACAAAACTCAATATTTATATACCACAAGTAAGAGTGTGACAAACTAAATATGATGGAGAGGGATATGTAGCGAGATATAAGTATTAGGAAGAGGTGAGTAGGAAAAAGTATAGAATAAATAAATAAAATAAATAAATAAACACATAAGTATATAAATGAAATCACAGACTAGATCCCTTCTTCCTCCCGTTAGACCTGTACGGAATTCCTTCCTTGCTTACATTCCAACCATGGTCTTTATTCTCTCTCGTTCACGATTTCACCGAATTTAAATTCATAGAAATTTGGGACTTGACTCCTTCTTCCTCACTTTTCGTTGCTTCACCATTTTTGTTTGTTTACACTCGTGTCCCCTTTATTTACGTGTCCCAACGACTTTTTTTAGCCGTTGCTCGCACCAACCGGAGGTATATGGTCTTTAAAGCGATGAAATACCAATGATGGTTGGAAGATCACTGATGAAGGACTAACTTTATTCATATGTAACCCATTAGCAATCCCGCAGCACGTTTTTCTCATATATATATATATATATATATATATATATATATATATATATATATATATATATATATATATATATATATATATATATATATATATATATATATATATATATATATATATATATATATATATATATATGGAGGCACATGGCCTAGTGGTTAGAGCATTGGGCTTGCAATCAAAAGATTGTGAGTTCAATTCTCAGACCGGGTGATGTGTTGTTTCCTTGAGCAAGACACTTTATTTCACATTGCTCCAGTTTACTCAGCTGTAGAAATGAGATGATAGGACTGGGGTCCCTATCATTCCACTGCAAAGTGGTTGTGGAGGTGTCACGGGAAAAAGCACCCAGCCCATACGGCAAAATGGTCGTGTAGGCACCACGGCAAAATAAAAGCACCCGGCCCGCACTGTAAAGTGGACGTGTAGGCGCCACGGAAAAAAAAAGCACCCAGCACTCACTGTAAATGAGGTTGGTGTTAGGAAGGGCATCCAGCTGTAGAAATCAAGCCAGAATCAGTTCCCGTATGAGCAAGACAAGGTCAGCCGACCGGACATTGCCCACAACAGGACAACCCATCTAACTCATGCTAGCGTGGAAGAACGGAAGTAAAACGGTGATGATGATATATATATATATATATATATATATGTCTAATGGTAGCTAAGAAGCTTCCTCAGACGGTATGCCGGTTGAGCACTCTATGCTCCTACGGAGCAGGGTATTATAGAATGGAAAACGAAAAATCAGTGATGCATCGGAAGTCAATTTATTGTGTGTTACACTTGTTTTCCCAGCGAACAGCTCGAGGTGCAATCCATGTGTGGATCTACCTGACTCTAGTCTCACAGGTTCCTCGGACACGTCTATTGATTTCGGAAATCAATAGACATGTCCGAGGAACCTGCGAGACTAGAGTCAGGTAGATCCACACACAGATCGCACCTCGAGCTGTTCGCTGGGGAAACAAGTGTAACACACAATAAATTGAGTTCAGATGCATCACTGATTTTTCGTTTTCCATTTTATATATATATATATATATATATATGTAGAAGTTCCATTTAAATTGTTGGGATACAACAAGCAAATATTTTTATAACTGATATAAAGCACTCAACAAATTATTGGAGTAAAAATACGATATATTAACAAATGGAAACTCTATTTATAAAACCATATTTATTTCATTATACATATTTCAAGGACACCAAGTTAAATTATCGTGTGCTTTCATCAGATAAAATATAATATAGATCAGTTTTATAAATAAATATAGACATACCCTTAAAGAATGCGGGAGCTTCCAACAGAAATGGTCGCATTCTTTAAGGGTATGTCAATATATATTTATAAAACTGATCTATATTATATTTTATCTGATGAAAGCACACAATAATTTAACTTGGTGTCCTTGAAATATGTATAATGAAATAAATATGGTTTTATAAATATAGTTTCCATTTGTTAATATATCGTATATCATCATCATCATCATCGTTTAACGTCCATGTTCCACGCTTGCATGGGTTTGGATGGGAGTTTTCCCACTTGAGGCAAGAGTGGTTGTCTTGCTCGCATAGGACTGTCTGGCGGGTTTTCTACAGCTGGATGCCCTTCCTAACACCAACCACATTTACAGTGTGGGACTGGGAGGTTTTTACCGTGTTGCCTACACGGCCACATATATATATATATATGTAAAAGGTAAACAGATATAACAACACAATCGGTACAGTATATGGAAGGGATATATTAGGTTAACACTTGATATAGCAGGAAGAGGGTCTTAACGTTTTGGACGCTAGTCCTTCATAAGAAGAAAGAATGAGAAATTAGAAAGATTGAAGGGACGGGTGGGTTGGAATTGGAGAAAATGTTTTTAGATAAAAATAACAGTTGCTTTCTATAATTTTTGCTGTTTTTTTTTGTTTGTTTGCAGATTGTCCCATGTTTAACAAAAGTTGCGATAAATGTGTTTTATCTGTCAAAGTAAGTTAACCCTTTAGCATTCACATTTACTCTAGATATACTATTGTATTAACCCTTTAGCATTCACATTTACTCTAGATATACTATTGTATTAACCCTTTAGTATTCACATTTACTCTAGATATACTATTGTATTAACCCTTTAGTATTCACATTTACTCTAGATATACTATTGTATTAACCCTTTAGTATTCACATTTTCTCTAGATATACTATTGTATTAACCCTTTAGTATTCACATTTGCTCTATATATACTATGGTATTAACCCTTTAACATGCATATTTGCTCTATATATACTATGGTATTAACCCTTTAACATTCATATTTACTCTAGATATACTATTGTATTAACCCTTTAGTATTCAAATTTGCTCTAGATATACTATTGTATTAACCCTTTAGTATTCACATTTGCTCTAGATATACTATTGTATTAACCCTTTAGTATTCACATTTGCTCTAGATATACTATTGTATTAACCCTTTAGTATTCACATTTACTCTAGATATACTATTGTATTAACCCTTTAGTATTCACATTTTCTCTATATATACTATGGTATTAACCCTTTAATATTCACATTTTCTCTAGATATACTATTGTATTAACCCTTTAGTATTCACATTTACTCTAGATATACTATTGTATTAACCCTTTAGTATTCACATTTGCTCTAGATATACTATTGTATTAACCCTTTAGTATTCACATTTGCTCTAGATATACTATTGTATTAACCCTTTAGTATTCACATTTGCTCTAGATATACTATTGTATTAACCCTTTAGTATTCACATTTGCTCTAGATATACTATTGTATTAACCCTTTAGTATTCACATTTGCTCTAGATATACTATTGTATTAACCCTTTAGTATTCACATTTGCTCTAGATATACTATTGTATTAACCCTTTAGTATTCACATTTACTCTATATATATACTATTGTATTAACCCTTTAGTATTCACATTTACTCTATATATATACTATTGTATTAACCCTTTAGTATTCACATTTACTCTAGATATACTATTGTATTAACCCTTTAGTATTCACATTTACTCTAGATATACTATTGTATTAACTCTTTAGAATTCACATTTGCTCTAGATATACCATTGTATTAACCCTTTAGTATTCACATTTGCTCTAGATATACTATTGTATTAACCGTTTAGTATTCACATTTACTCTATATATACTATTGTATTAACCCTTTAGTATTCACATTTTCTCTATATATACTATGGTATTAACCCTTTAATATTCACATTTTCTCTAGATATACTATTGTATTAACCCTTTAATATTCACATTTACTCTAGATATACTATTGTATTAACCCTTTAGTATTCCCATTTACTCTAGATATACTATTGTATTAACCCTTTAGTATTCACATTTTCTCTATATATACTATGGTATTAACCCTTTAATATTCACATTTTCTCTAGATATACTATTGTATTAACCCTTTAGCATTCACATTTGCTCTAGATATACTATTGTATTAACTCTTTAGCATTCACATTTACTCTATATATACTATGGTATTAACCCTTTAGTATTCACATTTACTCTAGATATACTATTGTATTAACCCTTTAGTATTCCCATTTACTCTAGATATACTATTGTATTAACCCTTTAGCATTCACATTTACTTAATATATACTATTGTATTAACCCTTTAATATTCACACTTACTCAATATATACTATTGTATTAACCCTTTAGTATTCACATTTACTCAATATATACTATTGTATTAACCCTTTAGTATTCACATTTACTCTAGATATACTATTGTATTAACCCTTTAACATTCACATTTACTCTAGATATACTATTGTATTAACCCTGTAGTATTTACATTTACTCTATATATACTATTGTATTAACCCTTTAGTATTCACATTTACTCTATATATACTATTGTATTAACCCTTTAGTATTCATATTTACTCTATATATACTATTGTATTAACCCTTTAGTATTTACATTTACTCTAGATATACTATTGTATTAACTCTTTAATATTCACATTTACTCTATATATACTATTGTATTAACCCTTTAGTATTCACATTTACTCTATATATACTATTGTATTAACCCTTTAGTATTCACATTTGCTCTAGATATACTATTGTATTTATAAAGGCTTTATCTTTCATAATATCTCGCATAATATCGAATCTATGAGATTTTGATATTATTTATTTTGAGAACAATACCTTAACATAAGTATGAGTGGCTTGTTACAGCTGGTTTGAACAGAAAATGGTGGAAGAATTCTGACCAGATATGGTTAACTCAATAATTACCATATTTCTAATGAAAGACACTGGCCCCTAAGGTTTTTAAATCTTGAAAATAATCAAGAATTTGAAAAGGTTTTAGTAATATAACTAAGTTTCTCTTTATAAAGTTGCTGTTTGGAACATTACTTAACATAGGTTCTAACATAAAATTATGATGAAAGGTTTTTAGATAAATAGAATACTTTTAACCTTTTAATTACCGTATTTCTAATAATAAACATTTCCTGAGGTTTTTAAGTAATTTTGAAAATATTTGAGAATTAAAAATTGTTTTAGTAATGTAGCTATCTTTGTCTCATTATTGACTTGGTGGTTGGAACATAACTTAACAAAGGTTCTGACACAAAATACCCTGACCTTTTAACAGTGCTTTCTGTATTTCTTCTTCCCAGTGTATTTACTGTTTTGTGGATAACAGCTGTAAACCATATCCAGTTGGACACATTCTTCCAAAGTCTGACCAATGCCCGTTCTCCAAGACCCGATGGAGCAACTGCCTGAGTAAGTTGCAGTTTATGGATTTCTGTAAACCTTAAAATCTTTTGACCGTCACCTAACTATCAGCCCCAAACTCAAAAAAAGGTTCGTCTAATCCCATCCACAAGCTCTCCCTACAATCTGGACACACAGACAAAATACAAATATTCAATGAAAAAAAAAAAATTCAACAAGATTTCATTTAATTAAAATCATCATCGTTTAATGTCCATTTTTCTTTGCTAGCATGGGTTGGACAAGTTGTCCCTTGTGAAACAAGTCAGATCAGATGACCATGTCTTGCTCATACAGAACTGTTTCTGGCTTGGTTTCTATGCCTGGATGCCCTTCCTAATGGGCTCTGTGTTGCCATCACGACTACTTTACAGTGTGGGCTGTGGACTTGAGTGGTAGATCTAGGGGCATGTGTGTGGGGCAGGGTTTTCAGACATGGGTGGAGTGTTAGGACATGGGAGCTGCAAGAGGAGAGGGATGTGGATGGGTGAGGGTTGTTAGAGCATGGAGGTGTATGCTTCAACCCATGCACAAGGAAAGGCAGGCCTTCTGTATTACTGCATAACACCAGATTTCAGTCCTGTGTCATCGCCTTCAAGAGGTCAGCTTTTATCACCTCATCCCAAGTCTTCCTAGATTTTCCTACACTGTCGACCTCCTTGAGACCCCTGCACCTTTTTATATGGCTGTCATCCTTCATATGCATCACATGTCCATACCAGCGCATTCTCCTCTCTTGCACACTGCGTCTGACTCCTCTTAGACCCAGTTTCTCTCTCAGTTTATATATATATATATATATATATATATATATATATACACAGTTCAAGAGTAACCAATCTTAAAGAGAGGGATGGGGATAGGAGAGGAGAGATTGGTGAATTAGTTAGAAGCCAAAGCGTAAAGGCATGTGCTCAATGTGCAATATGCAGTAGAATGCAGACACACACGCACATACATACACATATATATATGTATATATATATATTATATTATATTATTTATTTATGTTCATATATGAAACAAAAAACACTACCTATGGTTTCAAGGTCCAATTACGACCATCTCCCCAGACTGCACGGTGGTGCAGAGTGGAAGGGCGATCAAATTTGTGACCTTGGCAGCCGGCGCTGGGACAATATATATGGCTGGATATAGAAACAGAAGCAAACTAGAACAATATTTGCACAAATTATGACAAAATCAATGTGAGAGAGAGAGAGGGAGATAGAGAGAGAGTTGAATCAGACAAGAAGAGGTGAAATATTAAAGTAGCTATGAGCTGTTACTGAATGTAAACAAGCCGAAGGTAATAGAAAGGGGTGAGAGAGAGAAAAAAAGAGATAAGGATATAATGAGATAATGGAGGTGGTAGTGTCATCCTAAACACACCATACCAACCATCCCCAACCAGGTGTTACCTCCTGTCTTTTTGTGTAACTTATATATCAACATAGACAGATGACTAATTAGACATGACAATTGCTGCCAATAAGTATTAGTATTAATGACTAATATATATGTATGTATGTATATATACACACAATCAGTTCCTGTATGAGCAAGGCATGGTCAGCCGACCAGACACTGCCCACAACAGGACAACCCGTCTAACCCATGATGGCGTGGAAGAACGGACGTAAAACGGTGATGATGATGATACACCCACACACATAGAAACATATATATATATATACAACAAAGAATAAATAAATAAAAACTATTAACAGATTTAAACCAAAATTAAATATGTAATCACTCCCATTAGATTCCCCCCCCCCACACACACACACACACATACACACATACACCACGAAATAAGAAACAAATTGCTCATAAACATATTTTCCAAAAATTTCTGATTGAAAGCCACCACTGATTCTTTGGTCTGTTTTTTTTTTTATTTCCCACCACAAAAAGACTTGTGAACAAAAAAACTAAAGCGCGTACACACACACCTGCACACACACACACACATGTGTGTATTTTTATATATATACTCTCACACGTACACTCTCACACTCTCTAAAACCATATTCCAAAAGTAGAATTTCTATTACAACCCTTCTTTTGTCAATCCCATTTACCTCTCTCACCCATAGAATTTGTCTCTAGCTTACAACCTCAAATCGTCACCCCCATCTGAACTCTTGACCAGTCCATTAACACAATTGAGATACACACACATATTTACAGAATATCTCCCTCTACCTAAAAATAATTTTGTTCTATGTTAAAAAACATAACTACCACCACCACCTCCGCTGCCACTACCATGACTGCACCTCTCTCTCTATATACACCAGATTCCATCTTTCCAGTCTCCTTCTCAACAAGAAAGATGAACAAACTTACCTCAACACTTCATTTTAAATCTTTAATTCTTAATTCTTATTAATTCTTTTTAATTGTAATACTCAATATTTGATAAGATGGTTTTTATTAATACATCGAAACCAGTGATACTTCATATGTTTTATATATTTTATATACTTTATATACTTTATATACTTTATACATTTTATATACTTTATATATTTTATATACTTCATATACTTTATATACTTTATATACTTTATATACTTCATATACTTTATATACTTTATATACTTTATATACCTCATATACTTCATATACTTCATATACTTCATATACTTCATATACTTTATATACTTCATATACTTCATATACTTTATATACTCTATATACTTTATATACTTCATATACTTTATATACTTCATATACTTTATATACTTTATATACTTTATATACTTTATATACTTTATATACTTCATATACTTTATATACTTCATATACTTCATATACTTCATATACTTCATATACTTCATATACTTTATATACTTCATATACTTCATATACTTTATATACTTTATATACTTCATATACTTCATATACTTCATATACTTCATATACTTTATATACTTCATATACTTCATATACTTTATATACTTTATATACTTCATATACTTTATATACTTCATATACTTTATATACTTCATATACTTCATATACTTTATATACTTTATATACTTCATATACTTTATATACTTCATATACTTCATATACTTCATATACTTCATATACTTTATATACTTTATATACTTCATATACTTCATATACTTCATATACTTTATATACTTTATATACATTATATACTTTATATACATTATATACTCTCACCAGTTTTCTTTGGACATACTGAACCCTCTGCACACGCATATATATATATATATATGTCATTACAACAGCAGAGGGCTGACGAGCTTTTGATTCCAGAGTCAGCCAGATCGAACCTTGAGCTGATCAATAGCGAAACGCACGTCACTAATAAACGTAATGAAGGCTTAACAAATCGTCCGATTTGTTAAGCCTTCATTACGTTTATTAGTGACGCGCGTTATATATATATATATATATATATATATATATATATATATATATATATATCATCATCATCATCACCGTGTTGCGTCCATTCTTCCACGCTAGCATGGGTTAGACGGGTTGTCCTGTTGTGGGCAGTGTCCGGTCGGCTGACCTTGTCTTGCTCATTCGGGAACTGATTCTGGCTTGATTTCTACAGCTGGATGCCCTTCCTAACACCAACCTCATTTACAGTGAGTGCTGGGAGCTTTTTTTTCCGTGGCGCCTACACGTCCACTTTACAGTGCGGGCTGGGGTGCTTTTTTGCCATGGCACCTCTACGACCACTTTGCAGTGGGAGGGTGTGGGGGCATATTGTCTATATATATATATATATATATATATATATATATATATAATTTTATAATTGAATATAAAAGAAAAACGAACACAGACATATACATATATGTGTTCAAATCGTAAGGGACCAAATTCTCTAAGGTGAAAAGAATACTAACTACAGGCAATAGGGTTTGCCAGACTCAATTTAAGAATAAATCAAGAAAAATAAATACAAACCGGAATTGTGGTAACTACCAATCACCCAGGCAGCTATGTTAATGCTGTTTCGCAATATTAATTGTGAAAAGGAATGCCAATTGTTGCTCATCAGTGGGTGAAGAATTAAGTATATTAAGAAACTGAATAGTGTGCGTATATATAATAACGCACATGGTATATATATATATATATATATATATATATAATCACAGGAGATATCTCCTGTGATTATTCATGTTTATTTATATGTTAATCAATTTCTAGTTATTATAAAATGCTCGGACATACTCGTTAGAATCTTAGAGCTTATTTTGCGGGTGATATGGCGCATGTCTTTCTGGCATGACACGCATAATTTTGATTTAGATTAAATTCATTTGATTTATCTTAATTTTGGATATAGATATATATATATGTATGTAAAAAGTAAACAGAAACAACACAACCGGTACTGTATATGGAAGGTATATATTAGGTTAACGCTTGATATAGCAGGAAGAGGGTCTTATGGTTTCGGACGCTAGTCCTTCATCAGAAGAAAGAATGAGAAATAAAATAGATTGAGGGGACGGGCGGGATGGAATTGGAAAAAATGTCTTTAGATAAAAATATGTATATGGAAGCTTGTTAGGAAGGGCAACCAGCTGTAAAAACCTCGGCCAAATTTACAGTCCCATCAGAGCAAGGTACGGTGTGGCCAATTCTGGCCAGACATGTCTCATGATGTGGACCCGTCTAACCCATGCAAGTGTGGAAAATAGATGTTAAAAGGTGGTGATGATATATATACATCATCATCATCATCATCGTCATCACCATGTTGCGTCCATTCTTCCATGCTAGCATGGGTTAGACGGGTTGTCCTGTTGTGGGCAGTGGAGGCACATGGCTTAGTGGTTAGAGCATTGGCCTTGCAATCGAAAGGTTGTAAGTTCAATTCTCAGACCGGGTGATGTGTTGTTTCCTTGAGCAAGACACTTTATTTCACATTGCTCCAGTTTACTCAGCTGTAGAAATGAGATGATAGGGACTGGGGTCCCTATCATTCCACTGTAAAGTGGTCGTGGAGGTGCCACGGCAAAAAAGCACCCAGCACTCACTGTAAATGAGGTTGGTGTTAGGAAGGGCATCCAGCTGTAGAAATCAAGCCAGAATCAGTTCCCGTCCCACCCTTGCAAGCAGGGAAAAGTGGACGTAAAATGAAATGATGATGATATATGTGAGATATGGACCTGAAAGTGATTCCTACCTACTCCCTTTGTAAATATTGAGCACCACCACTTCCCTGATGAAGTTAGTCTTGTACTCTTTCCTACTTATTCAAACTTTGATCTTTGATAGGTTTACTCTCTGCCCTTTCAATACTAAATTTGACCCTAAATTCTGTTTCCAAGGTAATTTCTTCTCCAGCTGTTCCAGAGATTTATCTATAAGAACCGTCTTATCATCATAGAGACGTAACCATGGACAACCAGTCTTAAACTCCTTTGTTATGGTCTGACTATCATATAATAAACGAGGAGGGAGGAGGGGGGGGGGGTGACTGAGCTTCGAAGAAATGTAAAAACACACGTGTTTATATATATATGTGTATGTGTGTCTGTATATAAATATGTATATATATATATATATATATATATATATATATATATATATATATATATATATATATATATATATATGTATGTATGTATATCACCCTCCTCGCCAATCAAGCTTAGTGGGGTTGCTGTTTTAGTTGCCGACAACCCGACCATGAGAGAGGTTGTACTGGGTTACATGTTACCAGTAGCGACCGGACCTGCGGGATGAAATACAAGACCCGGCAGAGGGAGGAGGAAATCAGCAGAATGAACGGCCATCCAAATAGTACTTTTTTTTTTTCACCTGGGAGTGAAAGGCCCCCCCCCCCCCCAGTTGTTGTCACAACACCTTTCCAAGAGCGGGAAACTCTGAAAAAATTCCTGCGGCTTCGGAAACATCCGATGATGTTGACCAGTTCTCCTTTTCATGTAGGGTTTTTGATGGCCAAAGTGGGATTGGTCGAATGCAAGGCCTTTCCCCACTTAAAAAAACCCCTTCAAAGCACAGTCATTGCTTGTTCGGGATCTGTTACAGGTTTGTGTGGCTGGCCGTAGCCTAAAGGTGCACCATTTCCTGTAATCTGACAAGTGATTGCAATACTCTTCGCAGAGTTTGCAGCCACCATATGTAAATATTTGCAAATCACATTAAAAATGTTATATAAAGCAGTTGTTTTAGTGGCATGACAACATGTAGATGTCACGCCAAAAATTACCCACCAACACCACCATCCACAACACCATCAGCACTACCACACAACGACCACCACTGCCACACCACCACCACCACACAAA
Source organism: Eledone cirrhosa (assembly GCA_964016885.1). Classification (NCBI taxonomy): domain Eukaryota; kingdom Metazoa; phylum Mollusca; class Cephalopoda; order Octopoda; family Eledonidae; genus Eledone; species Eledone cirrhosa. The sequence goes on from OZ024765.1 coordinate 19,887,259, forward strand.
CACAACCACCACCACTGCCACACCACCACTGCCACCACACAAACACAACTACCACCACTGCCACACCACCACCGCCACCACACAAACACAACCACCACCACTGCCACACCACCACCGCCACCACACAAACACAACTACCACCACTGCCACACCACCACCGCCACCACACAAACACAACTACCACCACCACCACCACACAAACACAACCACCACCACTGCCACACCACCACTGCCACCACACAAACACAACTACCACCACTGCCACACCACCACCGCCACCACACAAACACAACCACCACCACTGCCACACCACCACCGCCGCCACACAAACACAACCACCACCACTGCCACACCACCACCGCCGCCACACAAACACAACCACCACCACTGCCACACCACCACCGCCGCCACACAAACACAACTACCACCACTGCCACACCACCACTGCCACACTACCACCGCTACCACACAAACACAACTACCACCACTGCCACACCACCACTGCCGCCACACAAACACAACCACCACCACTGCCACACCACCACCGCCGCCACACAAACACAACCACCACCACTGCCACACCACCACCACCACATAAACACAACCACCACCACTGCCACACCACCACCACCACACAAACACAACCACCACTGCCACACTACCACCGCTACCACACAAACACAACTACCACCACTGCCACAGCACCACCGCCACACAAACACAACCACCACCACTGCCACACCACCACCGCCGCCACACAAACACAACTACCACCACTGCCACACCACCACCGCCGCCACACAAACACAACTACCACCACTACCACCACCACCACCACCACCACTACAACCACCACTATCTTCTAATTTATGATATTTAACTGTTGTATTTTCCAGTCAACTTTGAGGCTCTTCTTATCTCCATGGGTGTCATTGCTGGCCTATGTTTCTTCTCCTGCGTTCTCTGCATATACTGTTGCTGCTGTCGCAAGAGTAAACGTCACAAGTAAGTACATTACACCCCTCTGGAACCCTTCAGCTAAATCATATTTAGAGCATGTTGTTAGAATGTCTCAGGAAAGAATGACTGGACAGATTTGTAGCTCAGAGATCAGAGAGTCACTCCAGGTAGAGCTGTTACTTCTCTGAATTGAGTGATCACAGCTCTGATACTATGACATGTGGTTAGAATGTCTCAGGAAAGAATCACTGGACAGATTTGTAGCTCAGAGATCAGAGAGTCACTCCAGGTAGAGCTGCTACTTCTCTGAATTGAGAGATCACAGCTCTGATACTATGACATGTGATTAGAATGTTTCAGGAAAGAATCACTGGACAGATTTGTAGCTCAGATATCAGAGTCACTCCAGGTAGAGCAACTACTTCTCTGAATTGAGAGATCACAGCTCTGATACTTTGGACATGTGGTTAGAATGTATCAGGAAAGAATCTCTGGACAGATTTGTAGCTCAGAGATCAGAGAGTCACTCCAGGTAGAGCAACTACTTCTCTGAATTGAGAGATCACAGCTCTGATACTATGGACATGTGGTTAGAATGTATCAGGAAAGAATCTCTGGACAGATTTGTAGCTCAGAGATCAGAGAGTCACTCCAGGTAGAGCTGTTACTTCTCTGAATTGAGAGATCACAGCTCTGATACTGTGGACATGTGGTTAGAATGTCTCAGGAAAGAATCACTGAATAGATTTGTAGCTCAGAGATCAGAGAGTCACTCCAGGTAGAGCTACTACTTCTCTGAATTGAGTGATCACAGCTCTGATACTATGACATGTGGTTAGAATGTCTCAGGAAAGAATCACTGGACAGATTTGTAGCTCAGATATCAGTCACTCCAGGTAGAGCAACTACTTCTCTGAATTGAGAGATCACAGCTCTGATACTTTGGACATGTGGTTAGAATGTATCAGGAAAGAATCTCTGGACAGATTTGTAGCTCAGATATCAGAGTCACTCCAGGTAGAGCAACTACTTCTCTGAATTGAGAGATCACAGCTCTGATACTTTGGACATGTGGTTAGAATGTATCAGGAAAGAATCTCTGGACAGATTTGTAGCTCAGAGATCACAGAGTCACTCCAGGTAGAGCTGTTACTTCTCTGAATTGAGAGATCACAGCTCTGATACTGTGGACATGTGGTTAGAATGTCTCAGGAAAGAATCACTGAATAGATTTGTAGCTCAGATATCAGAGAGTCACTCCAGGTAGAGCTGCTACTTCTCTGAATTGAGAGATCACAGCTCTGATACTGTGGACATGTGGTTAGAATGTCTCAGGAAAGAATCACTGGACAGATTTGTAGCTCAGAGATCAGAGAGTCACTCCAGGTAGAGCTGCTACTTCTCTGAATTGAGAGATCACAGCTCTGATACTATGGACATGTGGTTAGAATGTCTCAGGAAAGAATAGCTGGACAGATTTGTAGCTCAGAGATCAGAGAGTCACTCCAGGTAGAGCTGCTACTTCTCTGTATTGAGAGATCACAGCTCTGATACTATGGACATGTGGTTAGAATGTCTCAGGAAAGAATCTCTGGACAGATTTGTAGCTCAGAGATCAGAGAGTCACTCCAGGTAGAGCAACTACTTCTCTGAATTGAGAGATCACAGCTCTGATACTATTGACATGTGGTTAGAATGTCTCAGGAAAGAATCACTGGACAGATTTGTAGCTCAGAGATCAGAGTCACTCCAGGTAGAGCTGCTACTTCTCTGAATTGAGAGATCACAGCTCTGATACTATGGACATGTGGTTAGAATGTCTCGGGAAAGAATCTCTGGACAGATTTGTAGCTCAGAGATCAGAGAGTCACTCCAGGTAGAGCAACTACTTCTCTGAATTGAGAGATCACAGCTCTGATACTATGGACATGTGGTTAGAATGTCTCAGGAAAGAATCACTGGACAGATTTGTAGCTCAGAGATCAGAGAGTCACTCCAGGTAGAGCTGCTACTTCTCTGTATTGAGAGATCACAGCTCTGATACTATGGACATGTGGTTAGAATGTCTCAGGAAAGAATCTCTGGACAGATTTGTAGCTCAGAGATCAGAGAGTCACTCCAGGTAGAGCAACTACTTCTCTGAATTGAGAGATCACAGCTCTGATACTATGGACATGTGGTTAGAATGTCTCAGGAAAGAATCACTGGACAGATTTGTAGCTCAGAGATCAGAGAGTTACTCCAGGTAGAGCTGTTACTTCTCCAAATTGAGAGATCACAGCTCTGATACTATGGGCATGTGGTTAGAATGTCTCAGGAAAGAATCACTGGATAGATTTGTAGCTCAGAGATCAGAGAGTCACTCCAGGTAGAGTTGCTACTTCTCCAAATTGAGAGATCACTGCTCTGATACTATGGACATGGGGTTAGAATATCTCAGGAAATAATCACTGGACAGATTTGTAGCTCAGAGATCAGATAGTCACTCCAGGTAGAGCTGCTACTTCTCTGAATTGAGAGATCACAGCTCTGATACTATGGACATGGGGTTAGAATGTCTCAGGAAAGAATCACTGGACAGATTTGTAGCTCAGAGATCAGAGAGTCACTCCAGGTAGAGCAACTACTTCTCTGAATTGAGAGATCACAGCTCTGATACTATGGACATGGGGTTAGAATGTCTCAGGAAAGAATCACTGGACAGATTTGTAGCTCAGAGATCAGAGAGTCACTCCAGGTAGAGCAACTACTTCTCTGAATTGAGAGATCACAGCTCTGATACTATGGACATGTGGTTAGAATGTCTCAGGAAAGAATCTCTGGACAGATTTGTAGCTCAGAGATCAGAGAGTCACTCCAGGTAGAGCTGCTACTTCTGTTGTTACCACTGTTGTTGCCGTTGTTAGGTACATGTTGTATTGTTGTTTCTCTATGTACAATATTGCTTCTATTTGTTATTGTTAGATACATAGTTATCTGACATTGTTATATCTTACTGTTGTTCTGACTGTTGTTGTTGTTACTGCTGTTCTGACTAGGTGATTACCTTGCTGTTGTTGTTAGGTATTGTGCTGTTGTCTTACAGTTGTTATTAGCTATATATCTTACTGTTGTTGTTACTATTGTTGTTACCAGGTATATGGTGTTGTTGTTGTTGTTGTTACCAGGTATATATTGTTGTTGTTGTTGTTGTTACCAGGTATATACTGTTGTTGTTGTTGTTGTTGTTGTTACCTGGTATATACTGTTGTTGTTGTTGTTGTTACCAGGTATATACTGTTGTTGTTGTTGTTGTTACCAGGTATATACTGTTGTTGTTGTTGTTGTTACCAGATATATACTGTTGTTGTTGTTGTTGTTACCAGGTATATACTGTTGTTGTTGTTGTTACCTGGTATATACTGTTGTTGTTGGTACCAGGTATATACTGTTGTTGTTGTTGTTACCAGGTATATGGTGTTGTTGTTGTTACCTGGTATATACTGTTGTTGTTGTTGTTACTAGGTATATACTGTTGTTGTTGTTACCTGGTATATACTGTTGTTGTTGTTGTTACTAGGTATATACTGTTGTTGTTGGTACCAGGTATATACTGTTGTTGTTGTTACCAGGTATATGGTGTTGTTGTTGTTACCTGGTATATACTGTTGTTGTTGTTGTTACCAGGTATATACTGTTGTTACCTGGTATATACTGTTGTTGTTGTTACTAGGTATATACTGTTGTTGTTGTTACCTGGTATATACTGTTGTTGTTATTGTTACTAGGTATATACTGTTGTTGTTGTTACCTGGTATATACTGTTGTTGTTGTTGTTACCAGGTATATACTGTTGTTGTTGTTGTTGTTGTTGTTACCAGGTATATACTGTTGTTGTTGTTGTTACTAGGTATATACTGTTGTTGTTGTTACTAGGTATATACTGTTGTTGTTGTTGTTACCAGGTATATACTGTTGTTGTTGTTGTTACCAGGTATATGGCTGATGAGGTAAAATTTGAAAAACAGAAGGAGGAACGTAGGGTAAAATCTGATGAAAGGTAAGAACACCATCACCATCATAGCCATCACCATCATAGCCATCACCATCACTATCAAAGCCATTGCTATCATCATCATAGCCATCACCATCACTATCAAAGCCATTGCTATCACCATCATAGCCATCACTATCAAAGCCATCACCATCACAGCCATCACCATCACTATCAAAGCCATTGCTATCATCATCATAGCCATCACCATCACTATCAAAGCCATTGCTATCACCATCACTGCCATCACCATCACTATCAAAGCCATTGCTATCACTATCATAGCCATCACCATCATAGCCATCACCATCACTATCAAAGCTATTGCTATCACTGTCATAGCCACCACCATCACTATCAAAGCCATTGCTATCATCAGCAAACAGCCACAGGAAACAAGCACCACCAATCTCTGGGAGGGCTCTGTAGAGACAGTAGACAGCTTCTGCTACCTAAGTGACCGAATTAGCAGCGGAGGTGGGTGTTCAGAAAGTACAATAACTAGGGTAAGAACGGGATGGAAGAAGTTCAGGGAACTACTGCCACTGCTAGCTGCAAAAGGCTTCTCCCTCAAAATGAAAGGTAGACTGTATGATGCGTGTATCCGAACAGCAATGTTGCATGGTAGTGGGACCTGGGCGCTGAAGGTGGAAGACTTGTGTAGATTAGAAAGAAATGAAGCCTGCATGCTCCGATGGATGTGTAACAGTAATATACGCGAACGACAAATCATAAATGAATTGCGAGAGAGACTGAGCATAAGAGAAATCAAATGCTGTGTGCAGGAGAGGCGGTTGCGTTGGTATGGACATGTGATGCGTATGAAGGATGACAGCTGCATAAAAAGGTGCAGAACACTAGAAGTCGATGGAAACCGCGGAGTGGGGAGACCCAAGATGACCTGGGATGAGGTGATAAAAGCCGACCTTACCCAATTACACCTCTCAAAGGCGATGACACACGACCGTGACCTCTGGCGTCACGCAGTAATACAGAGTACCCGACCTCCAATGGGTACAAGCTGAAGCATATAGCCAATATGCCCCCACACCCCCTAGTGCAAGGTGGTCGTGGAGGTGCCACGGCAAAAAAGCACCCAGCCCACACTGTAAAGTGGACGTGTAGGCGCCACGAAAAAGCACCCAGCACTCACTGTAAATGAGGTTGGTGTTAGGAAGAGCATCCAGCTGTAGAAATCAAGCCAAATTAGTTCCTGTATGATCAAGGCATGGTCAGCCGACCAGACACTGCCCACAACAGGACAACCCGTCTAACCCATGCTAGCATGGAAGAACGGACGTAAAACGACGGTGATGATGATGATGATGATGATACATATCTCGCTCAATTGATGTTATTGTTATTAGTGAAACGTAAATTGAAAAAATGACTTAATTCCACCTACACGTAAACTTTATATGTGGCCGATGTTCAGTTGCAATAAGTAGCACGTGCCCACAGTAAACTAGCTCCTTCTATTGCCCAGATGGTTCTATAGAAATAGTGGACACCTTCCGTTACCTGGGTGACAAAATCAGCAGTGGTGGAGGGTGCTGTGAAAGTACAGTGGCTAGAGTCAGAACGGGATGGAAAAAGTTCAGAGAACCTTATACCGCTGTTGGCCGCTAAAGGTTTCGCTCTAAAAATGAAAGGCAGGCTGTATGATGCCTGTATACGAACAGCAATGCTACATAGCCATCACCATCACCATCATAGCCATCACCATCACTATCAAAGCCATTGCCATCACCATCATAGCCATCACCATCACTATCAAAGCCATTGCCATCACCATCATAGCCATCACCATCATAGCCATCACCATCACTATCAAAGCCATTACTATCATCATCATAGCCATCACCATCATAGCCATCACCATCACTATCAAAGCCATTACTATCATCATCATAGCCATCACCATCATAGCCATCACCATCATAGCCATCACCATCACTATCAAAGCCATTACTATCATCATCATAGCCATCACTATCATAGCCATCACCATCATAGCCATCACCATCACTATCAAAGCCATTGCCATCACCATCATAGCCATCACCATCACTATCAAAGCCATTACTATCATCATCATAGCCATCACTATCATAGCCATCACCATCATAGCCATCACCATCACTATCAAAGCCATTGCCATCACCATCACTATCAAAGCCATTACTATCATCATCATAGCCATCACTATCATAGCCATCACCATCATAGCCATCACCATCACTATCAAAGCCATTACTATCATCATCATAGCCATCACTATCATAGCCATCACCATCATAGCCATCACCATCACTATCAAAGCCATTGCCATCACCATCATAGCCATCACCATCACTATCAAAGCCATTACTATCATCATCATAGCCATCACTATCATAGCCATCACCATCATAGCCATCACTATCAAAGCCATTGCCATCACCATCACTATCAAAGCCATCACCATCACTATCAAAGCCATTACTATCATCATCATAGCCATCACTATCATAGCCATCACCATCATAGCCATCACCATCACTATCAAAGCCATTACTATCATCATCATAGCCATCACCATCATAGCCATCACCATCACTATCAAAGCCATTACTATCATCATCATAGCCATCACCATCATAGCCATCACCATCACTATCAAAGCCATTACTATCATCATCATAGCCATCACTATCATAGCCATCACCATCATAGCCATCACCATCACTATCAAAGCCATTGCCATCACCATCATAGCCATCACCATCACTATCAAAGCCATTACTATCATCATCATAGCCATCACCATCATAGCCATCACCATCATAGCCATCACTATCATAGCCATCACCATCATAGCCATCACCATCACTATCAAAGCCATAGCCATCACCATCACCATCAATATCATTACTATAGCTGTCACCATTATCATCATCGATATTGTTTTAATATTGTATTGAGGTTGTGGGTTCAATTCCCCGACCGGGTGACGTGTTGTGTCCTTGAGCAAGTCTCTTTATTTCACGTTGCTCCTTCTACCTGGAGTTGCTACCCAGAGATAGCATTAACTGGAAAGACCAACGGAAACATCGTTTCCTTGGATTGTATTGACACCCGACGTCAGCTGTATGACACCCGAGGTCAGCTGTATGACACCAGAGGTCAGCTGTATTGACACCAGAGGTCAGCTGTATGGCACCAGAGGTCAGCTGTATGACACCAGAGGTCAGCTGTATGACACCCGAGGTCAGCTGTATGACACCCGAGGTCAGCTGTATGGCACCCGAGGTCAGCTGTATGGCACCCGAGGTCAGCTGTATGACACCCGAGGTCAGCTGTATGACACCCGAGGTCAGCTGTATGCACCCGAGGTCAGCTGTATGGGCACCCGAGGTCAGCTGTATGGCACCCGAGGTCAGCTGTATGACACCAGAGGTCAGCTGTATGACACCCGAGGTCAGCTGTATGACACCCGAGGTCAGCTGTAGGACACCCGAGGTCAGCTGTATGACACCCGAGGTCAGCTGTAGGACACCCGAGGTCAGCTGTAGGACACCCGAGGTCAGCTGTAGGACACCAGAGGTCAGCTGTAGGACACCAGAGGTCAGCTGTAGGACACCAGAGGTCAGCTGTAGGACACCAGAGGTCAGCTGTAGGACACCCGAGGTCAGCTGTAGGGCACCCGAGGTCAGCTGTAGGGCACCCGAGGTCAGCTGTAGGGCACCCGAGGTCAGCTGTATGACACCCGAGGTCAGCTGTATGACACCCGAGGTCAGCTGTATGACACCCGAGGTCAGCTGTATGACACCCGAGGTCAGCTGTATGGCACCCGAGGTCAGCTGTATGGCACCCGAGGTCAGCTGTATGGCACCCGAGGTCAGCTGTATGGCACCCGAGGTCAGCTGTATGCACCCGAGGTCAGCTGTATGGCACCCGAGGTCAGCTGTATGGCACCCGAGGTCAGCTGTATGGCACCCGAGGTCAGCTGTATGGCACCCGAGGTCAGCTGTATGGCACCCGAGGTCAGCTGTATGGCACCCGAGGTCAGCTGTGTGGCACCCGAGGTCAGCTGTGTGGCACCCGAGGTCAGCTGTGTGGCACCCGAGGTCAGCTGTGTGGCACCCGAGGTCAGCTGTGTGGCACCCGAGGTCAGCTGTGTGGCACCCGAGGTCAGCTGTGTGGCACCCGAGGTCAGCTGTGTGGCACCCGAGGTCAGCTGTGTGCACCCGAGGTCAGCTGTGTGGCACCCGAGGTCAGCTGTGTGGCACCCGAGGTCAGCTGTGTGGCACCCGAGGTCAGCTGTGTGGCACCCGAGGTCAGCTGTGTGGCACCCGAGGTCAGCTGTGTGGCACCCGAGGTCAGCTGTGTGGCACCCGAGGTCAGCTGTGTGAGCACCCGAGGTCAGCTGTGTGACACCCGAGGTCAGCTGTGTGACACCCGAGGTCAGCTGTGTGACACCCGAGGTCAGCTGTGTGACACCCGAGGTCAGCTGTGTGACACCCGAGGTCAGCTGTGTGACACCCCCCGAGGTCAGCTGTAGTGACACCCGAGGTCAGCTGTGATGGCACCCGAGGTCAGCTGTATGGCACCCGAGGTCAGCTGTATGGCACCCGAGGTCAGCTGTATGGCACCCGAGGTCAGCTGTATGGCACCCGAGGTCAGCTGTATGGCACCCGAGGTCAGCTGTATGGCACCCGAGGTCAGCTGTGTGGCACCCGAGGTCAGCTGTGTGGCACCCGAGGTCAGCTGTGTGGCACCCGAGGTCAGCTGTGTGGCACCCGAGGTCAGCTGTGTGGCACCCGAGGTCAGCTGTGTGGCACCCGAGGTCAGCTGTGTGGCACCCGAGGTCAGCTGTGTGGCACCCGAGGTCAGCTGTGTGGCACCCGAGGTCAGCTGTGTGGCACCCGAGGTCAGCTGTGTGGCACCCGAGGTCAGCTGTGTGGCACCCGAGGTCAGCTGTGTGGCACCCGAGGTCAGCTGTGTGGCACCCGAGGTCAGCTGTGTGGCACCCGAGGTCAGCTGTGTGGCACCCGAGGTCAGCTGTGTGGCACCCGAGGTCAGCTGTGTGGCACCCGAGGTCAGCTTGACCCGAGGTCAGCTGTGTGACACCCGAGGTCAGCTGTGTGACACCCGAGGTCAGCTGTGTGACACCCGAGGTCAGCTGTGTGACACCCGAGGTCAGCTGTGTGACACCCGAGGTCAGCTGTGTGACACCCGAGGTCAGCTGTGTGACACCCGAGGTCAGCTGTGTGACACCCGAGGTCAGCTGTATGACACCAGAGGTCAGCTGTATGACACCAGAGGTCAGCTGTATGACACCAGAGGTCAGCTGTATGACACCAGAGGTCAGCTGTATGACACCAGAGGTCAGCTGTATGACACCAGAGGTCAGCTGTATGACACCAGAGGTCAGCTGTATGACACCAGAGGTCAGCTGTATGACACCAGAGGTCAGCTGTATGACACCAGAGGTCAGCTGTATGACACCAGAGGTCAGCTGTATGACACCAGAGGTCAGCTGTATGACACCAGAGGTCAGCTGTAAGACACCAGAGGTCAGCTGTAAGACACCAGAGGTCAGCTGTAAGACACCAGAGGTCAGCTGTAAGACACCCGAGGTCAGCTGTAAGACACCCGAGGTCAGCTGTAAGACACCCGAGGTCAGCTGTAAGACACCCGAGGTCAGCTGTAAGACACCCGAGGTCAGCTGTAAGACACCCGAGGTCAGCTGTAAGACACCCGAGGTCAGCTGTAAGACACCCGAGGTCAGCTGTAAGACACCCGAGGTCAGCTGTAAGACACCCGAGGTCAGCTGTAAGACACCCGAGGTCAGCTGTAAGACACCCGAGGTCAGCTGTAAGACACCCGAGGTCAGCTGTAAGACACCCGAGGTCAGCTGTAAGACACCCGAGGTCAGCTGTAAGACACCCGAGGTCAGCTGTAAGACACCCGAGGTCAGCTGTAAGACACCCGAGGTCAGCTGTAAGACACCCGAGGTCAGCTGTAAGACACCCGAGGTCAGCTGTAAGACACCCGAGGTCAGCTGTATGACACCCGAGGTCAGCTGTATGACACCCGAGGTCAGCTGTAAGACACCCGAGGTCAGCTGTATGGCACCCGAGGTCAGCTGTATGGCACCCGAGGTCAGCTGTATGGCACCCGAGGTCAGCTGTATGGCACCCGAGGTCAGCTGTATGGGACCCGAGGTCAGCTGTATGGCACCCGAGGTCAGCTGTATGGCACCCGAGGTCAGCTGTATGGCACCCGAGGTCAGCTGTATGGCACCCGAGGTCAGCTGTATGACACCCGAGGTCAGCTGTATGGCACCAGAGGTCATGCTTTGGTGGATGTGTAGTGTTAATATGTGAGAACTGAGGGAGAAACTTGGTATAAGAGGAATGAGGTGTAGTGTGTAGGAGAGGAGACTGAGCTGGTATAGACATGTGATGTGTAGGGGTGGTGACTGTTGAGAGATACTGTAGTATAAGAGGAATGAGGTGTAGTGTGTAGGAGAGGAGACTGAGCTGGTATAGACATGTGATGTGTAGGGGTGGTGACTGTTGAGAGATACTGTAGTATAAGAGGAATGAGGTGTAGTGTGTAGGAGAGGAGACTGAGCTGGTATAGACATGTGATGTGTAGGGGTGGTGACTGTTGAGAGATACTGTAGTATAAGAGGAATGAGGTGTAGTGTGTAGGAGAGGAGACTGAGCTGGTATAGACATGTGATGTGTAGGGGTGGTGACTGTTGAGAGATACTGGGTATAAGAGGAATAAGATGTAGTGTGTAGGAGAGGAGACTGAGCTGGTATAGACATGTGATGTGTAGGGGTGGTGACTGTTGAGAGATACTGGGTATAAGAGGAATGAGATGTAGTGTGTAGGAGAGGAGACTGAGCTGGTATAGACATGTGATGTGTAGGGGTGGTGACTGTTGAGAGATACTGGGTATAAGAGGAATGAGATGTAGTGTGTAGGAGAGGAGACTGAGCTGGTATAGACATGTGTATGCATATTTGTAATTGACTTGTTTGTAATTTCAGGAAACAAGAAAGACAACTCAGGAATGATGAGATCAGGAAAAAATACGGTGAGATATTATAATTATCATCATCATCGTCATCCCCCCCACCATCATCATCATCACCACTGCCATCAGCACCATCATCATCGTTTCCTGTCTATTTCCTATGTTGACTTTGGTTGACTTTACAGAGTGGACTGGGTGTATTTTATTGTGGAACCAGTGCTTCCACTTTACAGAGTGTACCGGGTGTATTTTATTATGCCACCAACACTACCACATTACAGATGGACTGGGTGTATTGTATTTTGACACAGTGCTAGCGCTTTACAGAGTGTACTGGGTGTATTTATTGTGACACCAACACTACCACTTTACAGAGTGGACTGGGTGTATTTTATTGTGGAACCAGTGCTACCACTTTACAGAGTGTACCGGGTGTATTTTGTTGTGGCACCAACACTACCACTTTACAGAGTGTACTGGGTGTAATTTATCATGATACCAGCAGATATGGATGTGTGTTTGGTTGTGTATATATCTGTATATTATATGTATATGTATAATATATATGTATATTATATATATAATATATGTATAATATATATGTATATTATATAATATATGTATATGTATAATATATATATATATTATATATATAATATATGTATAATATATATATATATTATATATATAATATATGTATAATATATATGTATAATATATATGTTAAACCGAGCTGATGATCGGACTAAGGTGAAACAATTGTTCTCGGTATGGTGAACTAACTGTTGTAGAACTACTTCTAATATATATTTATATATATATATATATACACACGCACACATACATATCATCATCATCATCATCATCATCATCATTTTACGTCCGCTTTTCCTTGCTTGCAAGGGTGGGACGGGAACTGATTCTGGCTTGATTTCTACAGCTGGATGCCCTTCCTAACACCAACCTCATTTACAGTGAGTGCTGGGTGCTTTTTTGCCGTGGCACCTCCACGACCACTTTACAGTGGAATGATAGGGACCCCAGTCCCTATCATCTCATTTCTACAGCTGAGTAAACTGGAGCAATGTGAAATAAAGTGTCTTGCTCAAGGAAACAACACATCACCCGGTCTGAGAATTGAACTCACAACCTTTTGATTGCAAGACCAATGTTCTAACCACTAAGCCATGTGCCTCCATATATATATATATATATATATATATATATATATATATATATATATATATATATATATATATATATATATATATATATATATATATATATATATATATATATATATATATATATATATATATATATACATATATATATATATATATATATATATATACATATATATATATATATATATATATATATATATATGGTCAGTATTGGAAGAGGGTCGGACGCCATGCTTTGCAGCAAAGAGTTACGGCCCTTTATGGTCTGAGTTCAAATACTGCTGACGTTAGCTTTGCCTTTCATCCTTACGGTGTCGATAAAATATAGTACCAGTAATACACTGGAATAATTGGTGGCCTTGTGCCAAAAGTAGAAACAATTTATATATATATATATGTATATATATATATATACACACTCACACACACACACACATATATATATATATACACACACACACACACACATATATATATATATATATATATATATATATATATATATATATATATACTCACACACACACACACACACATATATATATATGTATACACACACACATACATACAATTATATATACACAATATATATCTCTATATCTATAAACTTGTTTTACCGCTCTCCGTCAGGAATCATCATCCGAGGTAAGAAGCTGTCTTTGTTATAGTTGGTGTTGTCTACTCTTGTTATTGTTGGTGTTGTCTACTCTTGTTATTGTTGGTGTTGTCTACTCTTGTTATTGTTGGTGTTTGTTTCTTAGTTTGTTTTCTTTTTTGTGTATTTTGCATGTTTCTTTCTATAATACCCACTCTCTGGGGACACACACACTTATCACCATCATCACCATCTAACACCCATTTTGTACGCTTGCGTGGAATAGGATAGGCAGGTTGTCTGTCCCATTATGAGACAAGTCGGGTCTGGAGACGACATCTCGCTCATATGGATCTGTATTTTATGGTTTGGTTTCTATGGATGGATGTCCTCCCAACCACATTACAGGGTGGACTGGGTGCTTTTTGTTGTGACATCTAACGGACCACCGTACAGAATGGACTTGGAGCTTTTTATTGTGGCACCAAAACGACCACCGTACAAGGTGGACTGGGTGCTTTCTGTTGTGTCACCAAAACGACCACCATACACTTATTCTCACATATTTCACAACACGCATGCTCGAAATTCTAACGTCTTTTCCTTCCATTTAAATTAAATCTCCCAGCCTGACTGGTCTTTAAAGACTTTCACACGGATAAAATTCTATCGTTATCTTGGCATCTTTAATTTTCAATGCATTGTAAGGCTTTTAAACTTATTTAAATTTACATAAACAAAACCTTATCTACCTTTGCACATTGTCTTCTTTGGTGTTATAAAATTAGTATCAATAAACTTTCCTGGATATACTCTTATCCCAATCCTGTACATACTTTCCGATTGTCACTTTGTTTTTTTTCGTGTGATACGCGAAGGAACCAACCAACAAACATCTCTCTTTTATATCTCTTTTATTTGTTCATTCAAAATATTTTTCAGCTAATTCTGTCGTACAATATACATCAGCAATCGTTATCTAATGTTTAAAATATATGAATAGCTGCGATATATGCACCATATCAATCAAAAACGATATGAGAATTGAATACCATACTAAAGCGCCAGTAAGCTTGCTAAGAATCTGCAGATAGAAATGTTAATAAATACAACATTTGGCTTGGCTAAACTTTAAGCTTGTTCTTTCATTGTAGGTTTCTTTTCTCAGCCAGTACGTTAAAGAAAATTGATAGTTACAACAATAAATGTTGAACTGAGAAAAAATTTTTTAAGAAACTTTACAATAATTTGTACAACTATAATGGAAATTCCAAGTAACAGAAAATACATAGATTACATTGTTAGAGCCTCAGAGTGTACAATAGTTTTTGTTCGGCCCTCGGGAGCAAAGATGAAGAGATTGTTTGGCGAGCTCAACCTAGAGCATCCTACATACAATTGACCATGGTTTCCCAGATGAAGGCCAGCCACATTTAGGGTTTGACCCTGAGCTTTGTTGATGGTAATCGCGGAGCTTAGTCTCTCTGTTGCTCTAGTAACATTTTTTTCTTCTGGAAAATCTGATCTTGCGGCCAGACTAGGACTTTTTGGGTGGCATATCGGCAGTAACAACGACGATAAGCCGTCTGGGCTTTCGTGAAATAAAAACGTTTGTTTATATTTTGTTTTTGTGTATGGAAAAATATCTGTACACGAATATATAATTATATATATATTATATTAAAATAACAGATTAAAGTTTAAGCAAAGAATCACTGCTTTCACCCTTAATGGGATCTTCTGAAACTAAAAAAATAAATCTGTGAACGCAGAAGTAAATATTTCGAAAAACGTTGCAACCGAAAGAAAACAGGAAGATGATACTTTGGTTCGTGGAGACGTTAGGAATGTCGTATAACCGGAAGTGTTGACATTTGAAAATTTTAAAGAAGTGAATATTTAAATAATGTCTTTAATCTTTTAACAAAGTTCAGTAGACAAAAATACCCTCACTTTCTTACATGGAAAAAGTTACATCTATGGTGCAAATTTGGTGCCATTTGTTCCAGCCGCTTGGTGGAAAGTTTGTTACTTACATACGGCCGTCAGCTTTATAGTATAGATATATATATATGTTTGTTACTTACATATGGCCGTCAGCTTTATAGTATAGATATATATATAAGTTTGTTACTTACATATGGCCGTCAGCTTTATAGTATAGATATATATATATATATGTTTGTTACTTACATACGGCCGTCAGCTTTATAGTATAGATATATATATAAGTTTGTTACTTACATATGGCCGTCAGCTTTATAGTATAGATATATATATAAGTTTGTACTTACATACGGCCATCAGCTTTATAGTATAGATATATATACATCATCATTATCATCGTTTAACGCGCAGCTTCCATGCTAGCATGGGTTGGATGGTTTTGTCCCACTTGAAGCAAGATTGGTCGGGAGACCATCTCTCGCTTGTAGAGAACTGTCTCTGGCAGGTTTTCTACAACTGGATGCCCTTCCTAACACCAACCATATTTACAGTGTGGACTGGGAGCCTTTTTACCGTGTCTCCTACATGACC
The DNA here is from genome assembly GCA_964016885.1 of Eledone cirrhosa. Taxonomy (NCBI): domain Eukaryota; kingdom Metazoa; phylum Mollusca; class Cephalopoda; order Octopoda; family Eledonidae; genus Eledone; species Eledone cirrhosa. The sequence continues at coordinate 19,903,605 of OZ024765.1, forward strand.
ACTTTACAGCAGCCTTTTTTTGTTGTGTATCGACACTATGGACGGAAATGGGGGGATGGTGGAGGGTGCGGTGTACATTGGTTTAAGTTTGTAAGCAAGGGAAGGCGGGTCTTCTGTATAACTTCATAGCGCCAAAGATCTTGGTCCAGTGACATTGTTTTAGAGGTGTAAGTCAGCTAGGTCAGTTTTTATCAGCTCGTCCCAGGTTTTTCTTGGTCTACCCACTCTGTAGCTTCCATCAATTTTCATTGCCCTGCACTGTTTTATACAGCTGTTGTCCTTCATACACATCACATGTCCATACCAACGCAACCTCCTCTCCTGCAGACAACATTTGATACCTCCTATGCTTAGTCTCTCTCTCAATTCGTTCGTGCACATTACTATTACACATCCATCGGAGCATGCAAGCTTCATTTCTTTCTAATCTACACAATTCTTCAGCACACAATGCCCATGCCTCACTACCATGTAATATCGCTGTTCGTATACAAGCATCATACAATCTGCCTTTCACTTTTAGAGAAAAACCCTTTGTGGCCAACAGCAGTATTCTTTCTCTGAACTTCTTCCATCCTGTTCTAACTCTGGCTACTACACTATCAGAGCACCTCCCTCCACATGACTAAAAACATACAAATAAATAAAAAATCTGGCTGAAGACAGGAAAATAAACGAATACAGACAGTAGTCCTATCTGATGATTTGACTACTAGAGATATGTTGTTTGGGTACTTTAAGGTTGATACAACTGGTTCTGGTGCACAACGGACAGTAACAAATGGATAAAAGACAAGACCATAGTCTTGATGACTATAATCAAATAGGAACAAATTTGAAGTAAATTTGTCACCAATATATATAACATTTCAATGGAAAAAAATTGCTAAAATAAATCTAATTCAGAGAAGCAAATACTATATAGAACATTTTATAGACAATGACTGAAGGGTGGAAGTCAGTAAAATATGAGGACTTCAGAAGCATCTTTCCTGAGAGACAGTGTTAGATAAGCAATCTCGAGTACTGTTGATGTTAGAAACTACAGGGAACTTAGTGAAGTCTTCTAGCTTTAGGTTGCTCAAGACTATATTCCTTGGGAAAGATACTTGTGAAGTGTTCTTTTAAGATTATTTAATTGGGATCTATGACTGGGATTTTATAGATTAGGGGGCTTCAAAAGGTTTGTGGAAAAAGTACATAGCTAAACTTCATATGCAGGGATTTTGATCTCAATGAACCTGTATGTTGTTGTTCTAACATGTCCAAACATCTAACACGGACCCTTAAATACATGTTGCAACGTTGAGGTGCCAGTTGAAAGTCAGCACCCACTCGAGCAACATGAGCTTAATCAAAACATCAAATTCATTGTGAAGCTAGGGTGGGAGAGCAGCCGAATCATTGATGCTCTGGAGCAAGTTTATGGGGACAATGCCCCCAAAGAAATCAACAATCTACAAATGGCTAAGTCGTTCTAGAAGTGGAAGAGATGAGGCTGAAGATGTGAAAAAAAGCTACTTTGACGTGGTTTAAATCACAAGGCCCTTAGTTTTACACAGATGGACTTAAAGGCTGGTATCAACACTTGCAGAAGATGGATAAACATCATAACTTAAACTGTTTTTTTCAGCTGTCCTTTTTCCATGAACCTTTTGAAGCCCCCTCGTATATATATATATGAGCACGTGGCTGAGTAGTTAGAGAACAATTGTGAGGTTGTGAGTTTGATTCTTGGACCGGGCGATGTGTTATGTCCTTGAGCAAGACACTTTATTTCACGTTGCTCCTTCTACCTGGAGTTGCACCAATAGATAGTACTAGCAAATGGAAAGACCAATGGAAACATTGTTTCCTCGGTCCTATTTGACAAAAGTTGATCGACAAGTTTATATATATATATATATATATATATATGGCTTAGTGGTTTGAGCATTGGCCTTGCAATCGAAAGGTGGTGAATTCAATTCTCAGACTGGGTGTTGTTTCCTTGAGCAAGACACTTTATTTCACATTGCTCCAGTTTACTCAGCTGTAGAAATGAGATGCTAGGGACTGGGGTCCATATCACTCCACTGTAAAGTGGTCGTGGAGGTGCCACGGCAAAAAAGCACCCAGCACTCACTGTAAATGAGGTTGGTGTTAGGAAGGGCATCCAGCTGTAGAAATCAAGCCAGAATCAGTTCCCGTCCCACCCTTGCTAGCAGGGAAAAGCGGACCTAAAATGAAATGATGATGTATGTATGTATGTATATATATCTAAGGCGGGTAAAATTCCCGAGATCCATGGACGAGTTCTCTCCAGCGATCTCTGTCCCTCATCATCGCTGCCATGTCCTGCGTATCCAAATCCGTAATTTAGAGTCTTCTCACTCCTGTTGAAGGAACCCTCCCTGGTTGCTCTCCACTGCTTTCTATCTCTGGCTACATTGGGCCATGTGTGTGGGGGGGAGGAGGTATAAGGTCAGGTCATTGCACCATCTCACCTTTGGCTTCCCTCTCGTTCTTCTCCACTAGCTTGGTGTCCACTCTGTCACTAGCTATATATATATATGCGTGTATATATATACATATATATATAAATATACACACACACATATCTTTCCTGCAGTATTATTTCTCAGTTTTGTCTTGATCACAAATTTAGCACAAATATAATTTACCATACACACGCACACACATCTGTGTATATATATATATATACACACACACATATATATATATATATACATATACACATAAACGATTATATATATATATATATATATATATATATATATATATATTTATATAGTTTGTGTATATATATATATATATATATATATATATATATACACATAAACGTTTATATATATTTTTTTTTTTTTTTTGAACAATCGACTTTCGTCAAATCGGACCGAGGGAACAATGTTTCCGTTGGTCTTTCCAATTGCTAATACTATCTATCGGTCGCAACTCCAGGTAGAAGGAGCAACGTGAAATAAAGTGTCTTGCTCAAGGACATAACGCATCGCCTGGTCCAGGAATCGAACTCACAACCTTACGATTGCGAATCCAATTCTCTAACCACTCAGCCACACGTTTATATATATATATATATATATATGTGTGTATATATATATATATATATATACATGCACACATCTATATATATATAAGCAAAAAGGAATATTTAATTTGTTGGTATCCAGGAAAAACTATAACTGTTACGGTCTTCTTCCTGGATATGTCACTATTTATAAAACAAACTTTGTATTTTATCTGATGAGAGCGTACCAAAATTTTGGTACCCTTGAAATATATATAATAGAATAAATATGGTTTTATAAATATAGTTTCCATTTAATATCATTGTATATATACTGAGGTTGGCTGGACATGCTCACCGACATCCAGAGTTGACATTGCACTCAGTGCTCCTTTGGGAGCCCCTACATGGACACACTGGAAGAGGAAGACCAAGGTTAACGTATGTTGATGCCCTAAGGACAGACACTGGTCTGTTGGAGATGCAGGACATGGCAGCGATAATGAGGGACAGAGACCGCTGGAGAGAACTCGTCCATGGATCTCGGGAATTTTACCCGCCTTAGATAGATAGATATGAAAAGAGTCAGGACCCCAACAGCTGAGCTCCGGCCATTTCGACAGCTAGATTCGAACAGAGTTCAGATCTAGCTGTCGAAATGGCCGGAGCTCAACTGTCGGGGTCCTGACTCTTTTCATATTACCCACTCTACTACCCTAAGTAT
>OZ024765.1:19914856-19917356 GCA_964016885.1 Eledone cirrhosa
TATGCAGGCATCGTATAACCTGCCTTTCATTTTTAGGGAGAACCCTCTAGCGGCTAATAGTGGTATAAGCTCTCTGAACTTTTTCCATCCAGTTCTGACTCTAGCTACTGTACTTTCAGAGCACCCTCCCCCACTGCTGATTTTGTCACCCAGATAACGGAAGCTGTCCACTATTTCTATAGAACCCTCTGCGCAGTTGAAGGAGCTAGTATTTTGTGGGCACTTGCTGCTACTTATTGCACCAGAGCACCGGCCACATGTAAAATCTATGTTCTTAGTTAGCTTACCTGTGATCCCACTACATCTTTTATGCACCCATACTTTGCATTTGGGACATAAAATGGAGTTTCTACATATATATATATATAACGCCGATGAATTTGTTTTGCGAGGTTTTTGATATGAAATCTTGTGTTGAAACAAATATTGTTATACTTGGGGAGGGTCATATTGTAATAATATTGCCAGAAATAATAACAGAACACACTCAGTTTGGTTGGTTTTTGCTTCTGTATCTTTTATATCAGTTAATTTAATTTACTCGGTCCTCAATGTTTACCATTGACTGACCAACGGTCAAAAATACAGATATAATACAGATATAAACACATATATATAGTCTAACAAAGTTCTTTCGTTGCACATCTGCAACATCATCAGTGGTGCTATTATGTTACCCCTGTTGTATTGTATGTCTACGCCATCTTCATTTTATCTGATATACAGTACAACAGGAGGAACATAATAGTACCACTGATGATGTTGCAGATGTGCAACGAAAGAACTTTGTTAGACTATATATATGTGTTTATATCTGTATTTTTGACCGTTGGTCAGTCAATGGTAAACATTGAGGACCAAATGAATTAACTGATTTAAAAGATACAGAAGCGAAAACCAACCAAACAGTGAGTGTGTTCTGTTATTAATTCTTGCAATATTATTACAATATGACCCTCTCCAAGTATAACAATATATATATATATATTCAATATTATTAAGGCTAAATAGTGAGTCTTGTTACTCTGGACTTTCGCCTTAATATAAAAACTCTACTTTGGTATTGAGTACACTTTTCTCTCAGCCATCAAATACATACATATATATATATATATATATATAGTAATAATAATAAATTTGAAGACTAAAATCCAAAGAGGGCTCGATAAGGATAAATACATATCAAATATATAAGAACCGTAGAGCAAATATTAGTTTCAGAAGATCCCGTTAAGGGTGAAAGCAGCGATTCTTTGCTTAAACTTTAATCTGTTATTTTAATAAATATATATATATATATATATATATGTGTGTAAAAGGTAAACAGAAATAACAACACAATCGGTACAGTATATGGAAGGAATATATTAGGTTAACGCTTGATATAGCAGGAAGAGGGTCTTAACGGTTCGGACGCTAGTCCTTCATCAGAAGAAAGAATGAGAAATAAAATAGATTGAGGGGACGGGCGGGATGGAATTGGAAAAAATGTCTTTAGATAAAAATAACGGGTCCATTCATGTTGACATCTCTTGCATATACATATATAAACATATAGGATATACGTTCCTTCACGCATAAGGCGCCAAGGTACGCACGTATTGTCCAACCAAATGCCAGTGTGGTTCAATGGCAGGTTAATAAATTAACGAGCCAGAACAAATATAAACAAGGTTTAGCAAATAATGAAAAAGTTTCAAAATAAATTTTTAAAAATTGACTTTACCTCTATCTTTGCTACGGCCCTTGATAAACCTGTTTCTTGATAAACCTGTTTCTTCATCCACTCTCATCCCAGGAACAGTTTTCATAGCGCTAGTTTGTGATTTAAATTCAGGAATTTTATATTCTTTGAATGAAAAGAACCTTCTGACGAGAATCTTTCTTTGCAACGAAGGCCGTATGGTCTCCGTTTTATTTTTGGGATTCGAAACCGATCGGTAAAGGTAACTATAGTAGGTAAAGTCAATTTTTTAAAATTTATTTTGAAACTTTTTCATTATTTGCTAAACCTTGTTTATATAAACATATATATATATATATATATATATATATATATAGTAGGAATAATTTGGTAAAGGTATCTAAGGTATAGAGCCCTCGGTCCATGGGATGAGTTTAATATATTATTAAACTCAATATTACAAGGAAGACTTAACACGGAGAAATGCAAAGACATTCTTTTCGTTGAGTGAACTTAACTTATTTAACTTGACTGTGTTTCAATCACGGCCATGTTGAGTGAATTGAGTCACTTAACGAAATTTGTCGTTCATATATATATATACATATATATATATATAAATATATATATATACATATATATATATATATATAAATATATATATATATATACATATATATAAATATATATAAATACATATATACATATATATGGTGGCTGCCAACTCGTTTTCGAGTACGGCCACTACTTTATATCCATGTAGGAGAACCCCTACCAATGGGCTGAATGAGTGACTTTTTAGTCCAGCCAGCGACT
>OZ024765.1:19922356-19934856 GCA_964016885.1 Eledone cirrhosa
TAAGCCTAGGAAGGAGTGATGCTAGAGCTGTGAAATCTTGCATGTTGAAAAATAAACCTCATTTGGTCCTTCCATGAGAGTATCTTGGTCAGCCTATGAAGGAGTGATGCTAGTGCTGTGAAATCTTGCATGTTGAAAAATAAACCTCATTTGGTCATTCCATGAGAGTATCTTGGGCAACCTATGAAGGAGTGATGCTAGAGCTGTGAAATTTTGCATGTTCCATGAGAGTATCTTGGTCAGCATAGGAAGTAGTGATGCTAGAGCTGTGAAATCTTGCATGTTGAAAAATAAACCTCATTTGGTCATTCCATGAGAGTATCTTGGTAAGCCTAGGAAGTAGTGATGCTAGAGCTGTGAAATCTTGCATGTTGAAAAATAAACCTCATTTGGTCATTCCATGAGAGTATCTTGGTCAGCCTATGAAGGAGTGATGCTAGAGCTGTGAAATCTTGCATGTTGAAAAATAAACCTCATTTGGTCATTCCATGAGATTATCTTGGTCAGTTTATGAAAGAAGTGATGCTAGAGCTGTGAAATCTTGCATGGTGAAAAATAAACCTCATTTGGTCATTCCATGATAGTATCTTGGTCAGCCTATGAAGGAGTGATGCTAGAGCTGTGAAATCTTGCATGTTGAAAAATAAACCTCATTTGGTCATTCCATGAGAGTATCTTGGTCAACCTATGAAGGACTGATGCCAGAGCTGTGAAATCTTGCATGTTCCATGAGAGTATCTTGGTAAGCCTAGGAAGGAGTGATGCTAGAGCTGTGAAATCTTGCATTTTGAAAAATAAACCTCATTTGGTCATTCCATGAGAGTATCTTGGTCAGCCTATGAAGGAGTGATGCTAGAGCTATGAAATCTTGCATGTTGAAAAATAAACCTCATTTGGTCATTCCATGAGAGTATCTTGGTCAACCTATGAAGGAGTGATGCTAGAGCTGTGAAATCTTGCATGTTCCATGAGAGTATCTTGGTCAGCCTAGGAAGTAGTGATGCTAGAGCTGTGAAATCTTGCATGTTGAAAAATAAACGTCATTTGGTCATTCCATGAGAGTATCTTGGTAAGCCTAGGAAGGAGTGATGCTAGAGCTGTGAAATCTTGCATGTTGAAAAATTTACCTCATTTGGTCATTCCATGAGAGTATCTTGGTCAAAGTATGAAGGAGTGATGCTAGCGCTGTGAAATCTTGCATGTTCCATGGGAGTATCTTGGTCAGCCTATGAAGGAGTGATGCTAGTGCTATGAAATCTTGCATGTTGTAAAATAAACCTCATTTGGTCATTCCATGAGAGTATCTTGGTCAACCTATGAAGGAGTGATGCATAGAGCTGTGAAATCTTGCATTTTCCATGAGAGTATCTTGGTCAGCCTAGGAAGGAGTGATGCTAGGGCTGTGAAATCTTGCATGTTGAAAAATAAACCTCATTTGGTCATTCCATGAGAGTATCTTGGTCAGCCTATGAAGGAGTGATGCTAGAGCTGTGAAATCTTGCATGTTGAAAAATAAACCTCATTTGGTCATTCCATGAGAGTATCTTGGTCAGCCTATGAAGGAGTGATGCTAGAGCTGTGAAATCTTGCATGTTGAAAAATAAACCTCATTTGGTCATTCCATGAGAGTATCTTGGTCAACCTATGAAGGAGTGATGCCAGAGCTGTGAAATCTTGCATGTTCCATGAGAGTATCTTGGTAAGCCTAGGAAGGAGTGATGCTAGAGCTGTGAAATCTTGCATGTTGAAAAATAAACCTCATTTGGTCATTCCATGAGAGTATCTTGGTCAGCCTATGAAGGAGTGATGCTAGTGCTGTGAAATCTTGCATGTTGAAAAATAAACCTCATTTGGTCATTCCATGAGAGTATCTTGGGCAACCTATGAAGGAGTGATGCTAGAGCTGTGAAATTTTGCATGTTCCATGAGAGTATCTTGGTCAGCCTAGGAAGTAGTGATGCTAGAGCTGTGAAATCTTGCATGTTGAAAAATAAACCTCATTTGGTCATTCCATGAGAGTATCTTGGTAAGCCTAGGAAGGAGTGATGCTAGAGCTGTGAAATCTTGCATGTTGAAAAATAAACCTCATTTGGTCATTCCATGAGAGTATCTTGGTCAGCCTATGAAGGAGTGATGCTAGAGCTGTGAAATCTTACATGTTGTAAAATAAACCTCATTTGGTCATTCCATGAGAGTATCTTGGTCAACCTATGAAGGAGTGATGCTAGTGCTGTGAAATCTTGCATGTTCCATGAGAGTATCTTGGTCAGCCTATGAAGGAGTGATGCTCGAGCTGTGAAATCTTGCATTTTGAAAAGTAAACCCCATTTGGTCATTCCATGAGAGTATCTTGGTCAGCCTATGAAGGAGTGATGCTAGAGCTGTGAAATCTTGCATGTTGAAAAATAAACCTCATTTGGTCATTCCATGAGAGTATCTTGGTCAGCCTATGAAGGAGTGATGCTAGTGCTGTGAAATCTTGCATGTTGAAAAATAAACCTCATTTGGTCATTCCATGAGAGTATCTTGGGCAACCTATGAAGGAGTGATGCTAGAGCTGTGAAATTTTGCATGTTCCATGAGAGTATCTTGGTCAGCCTAGGAAGTAGTGATGCTAGAGCTGTGAAATCTTGCATGTTGAAAAATAAACCTCATTTGGTCATTCCATGAGAGTATCTTGGTAAGCCTAGGAAGGAGTGATGCTAGAGCTGTGAAATCTTGCATGTTGAAAAATAAACCTCATTTGGTCATTCCATGAGAGTATCTTGGTCAGCCTATGAAGGAGTGATGCTAGAGCTGTGAAATCTTGCATGTTGAAAAATAAACCTCATTTGGTCATTCCATGAGATTATCTTGGTCAGTTTATGAAAGGAGTGATGCTAGAGCTGTGAAATCTTGCATGGTGAAAAATAAACCTCATTTGGTCATTCCATGATAGTATCTTGGTCAGCCTATGAAGGAGTGATGCTAGAGCTGTGAAATCTTGCATGTTGAAAAATAAACCTCATTTGGTCATTCCATGAGAGTATCTTGGTCAACCTATGAAGGAGTGATGCCAGAGCTGTGAAATCTTGCATGTTCCATGAGAGTATCTTGGTAAGCCTAGGAAGGAGTGATGCTAGAGCTGTGAAATCTTGCATTTTGAAAAATAAACCTCATTTGGTCATTCCATGAGAGTATCTTGGTCAGCCTATGAAGGAATGATGCTAGAGCTATGAAATCTTGCATGTTGAAAAATAAACCTCATTTGGTCATTCCATGAGAGTATCTTGGTCAACCTATGAAGGAGTGATGCTAGAGCTGTGAAATCTTGCATGTTCCATGAGAGTATCTTGGTCAGCCTATGAAGGAGTGATGCTAGAGCTGTGAAATCTTGCATGTTGAAAAATAAACCTTCTTTGGTCATTCCATGAGAGTATCTTGGTCAACCTATCAAGGAGTGATGCTGGTGCTGTGAAATTTTGCATGTTCCATGAGAGTATCTTGGTCAGCCTAGGAAGTAGTGATGCTAGAGCTGTGAAATCTTGCATGTTGAAAAATAAACCTCATTTGGTCATTCCATGAGAGTATCTTGGTAAGCCTATGAAGGAGTGACGCTAGAGCTGTGAAATCTTGCATGTTCCATGAGAGTATCTTGGTCAGCCTATGAAGGAGTGATGCTAGAGCTATGAAATCTTGCATGTTGTAAAATAAACCTCATTTGGTCATTCCATGAGAGTATCTTGGTCAGCCTATGAAGGAGTGATGCTAGAGCTGTGAAATCTTGCATGTTGAAAAATAAACCTCATTTGGTCATTCCATGAGAGTATCTTGGTCAACCTATGAAGGAGTGATGCTAGAGCTGTGAAATCTTGCATGTTCCATGAGAGTATCTTGGTCAGCCTATGAAGGAGTGATGCTAGAGCTATGAAATCTTGCATGTTGTAAAATAAACCTCATTTGGTCATTCCATGAGAGTATCTTGGTCAGCCTATGAAGGAGTGATGCTAGAGCTGTGAAATCTTGCATGTTGAAAAATAAACCTCATTTGGTCATTCCATGAGAGTATCTTGGTCAACCTATGAAGGAGTGATGCTAGAGCTGTGAAATCTTGCATGTTGAAAAATAAACCTCATTTGGTCATTCCATGAGAGTATCTTTGTCAAAGTATGAAGGAGTGATGCTAGAGCTGTGAAATCTTGCATGTTCCATGGGAGTATCTTGGTCAGCCTATGAAGGAGTGATGCTAGAGCTATGAAATCTTTCATGTTGTAAAATAAACCTCATTTGGTCATTCCATGAGAGTATCTTGGTCAACCTATGAAGGAGTGATGCTAGTGCTGTGAAATCTTGCATGTTCCATGAGAGTATCTTGGTCAGCCTAGGAAGGAGTGATGCTAGGGCTGTGAAATCTTGCATGTTGTAAAATAAACCTCATTTGGTCATTCCATGAGAGTATCTTGGTCAACCTATGAAGGAGTGATGCTAGTGCTGTGAAATCTTGCATGTTCCATGAGAGTATCTTGGTCAGCCTAGGAAGGAGTGATGCTAGGGCTGTGAAATCTTGCATGTTGAAAAATAAACCTCATTTGGTCATTCCATGAGAGTATCTTGGTCAGCCTATGAAGGAGTGATGCTAGAGCTGTGAAATCTTGCATGTTGAAAAATAAACCTCATTTGGTCATTCCATGAGAGTATCTTGGTCAACCTATGAAGGAGTGATGCTAGTGCTGTGAAATCTTGCATGTTCCATGAGAGTATCTTGGTCAGCCTATGAAGGAGTGATGCTAGAGCTGTGAAATCTTGCATGTTGAAAAATAAACCTCATTTGGTCATTCCATGACAGTATCTTGGTCAACCTATGAAGGAGTGATGCTAGCGCTGTGAAATCTTGCATGTTCCATGAGAGTATCTTGGTCAGCCTAGGAAGGAGTGATGCTAGAGCTGTGAAATCTTGCATGTTGAAAAATAAACCTCATTTGGTCATCCCATGAGAGTATCTTGGTCAGCCTATGAAGGAGTGATGCTAGAGCTGTGAAATCTTGCCTGTTGAAAAGTAAACCTCATTTGGTCATTCCAAGTGAGTATCTTGGTCAGCCTACCTTCGTATATTATATATATCATTGAATACTTCCAGTGTCACTAATCTATGATTTGAGGGATATTTAGTCGCCATTTCTAGTATTTTTAACAGCTGAAGAGGGTTTTCATCAGTTTTGTAAGGTATTGTAGGGGTAACTGTTGGATAGGGCATATATTTGAATGTTGTTTAACCACTAAAACTATCATTATTATAATATTTCAGTGGCTGCCATTTCTAGCATTCAGTAGACTCTTCGTTTTGTTGTCTTTCATTATATATATATATACATACATATATGTATATATATATACATACATATATATACATGCATATATATATATATACATACATATATATATATATATGCATACATACATGTATATATATATACATATATATATATATACATATACATATCTATATAAATATATATACATACATATATATATACATATACATACATATATATACTTACATATATATATATACATATATATATATGTGTGTGTGTGTGTGTGTGTGTGTGTGTGAATAGGCTGACCAAGATACTCTCATGGCATGACCAAATGAGGTTTATTTTTCACCATGCAAGATTTCACAGCTCTAGCATCACTCCTTCATAGGCTGACCAAGATACTCTCATGGAATGACCAAATGAGGTTTATTTTTCAACATGCAAGATTTCACAGCTCTAGCATCACTCCTTCATAGGCTGACCAAGATACTCTCATGGAATGACCAAATGAGGTCTATTTTTCAACATGCAAGATTTCACAGCTCTAGCATCACTCCTTCATAGGCTGACCAAGATACTCTCATGGAATGACCAAATGAGGTCTTTTTTTCAACATGCATGATTGCACAGCCCTAGCATCACTCCTTCATAGTGAGCCTATGAACTTTTAAGCCTACCTTCGTATATGTAAACAATGTATTTATTTAATATACAAATAATTACTAAGAAATTCGAAATAATTTTTGCACCCATTTTTGCGATTAAGTAAAGACGGAGTTATCGTTCTTGAGATTTCGGCTCGGAGAAATTTGAGGAACTGATGTCGCTAAATGGCCAAATCATTTACCTGCCCCGTTGCACCATGGGAGGGTAATGGCTGCCTTTTATTTTTTAAACGATGGCACCTTCTTTAGTTTCTTTAGCAGCATCTTGTTCCTTGTTTCATATAAGTAAATAATAAAAACATTTTGGCGAGAAAGATATTAAAAAGTCTGCCGTGGTTTAAAAAAAATAAAAGGCAGCCATTACCCCTCCCATGGTGCAACGGGGCAGGTAAATGATTTGGCCATTTAGCGACATCAGTTCCTCAAATTTCTCCGAGCCGAAATCTCAAGAACGATAACTCCGTCTTTACTTAATCGCAAAAATGGGTGCAAAAATTATTTCGAATTTCTTAGTAATTATTTGTATATTAAATTGTTTACATATACGAAGGTAGGCTTAAAAGTTCATAGGCTCACTACGAAGGAGTGATGCTAGAGCTGTGAAATCTTGCATTTTAAAAAATAAACCTCATTTGGTCATTCCATGAGAGTATCTTGGTCAGCCTATGAAGGAGTGATGCTAGAGCTGTGAAATCTTGCATGTTTAAAAATAAACCTCATATGGTCATTCCATGAGAGTATCTTGGTCAACCTATGAAGGAGTGATGCTAGAGCTGTGAAATCTTGCATGTTCCATGAGAGTATCTTGGTCAGCCTAGTAAGGAGTGATGCTAGAGCTGTGAAATCTTGCATGTTGAAAAATAAACCTCATTTGATCATTCCATGAGAGTATCTTGGTCAACCTATGAAGGAGTGATGCTAGAGCTGTGAAATCTTGCATGTTCCATGAGAGTATCTTGGTCAGCCTAGGAAGGAGTGATGCTAGAGCTGTGAAATCTTGCCTGTTGAAAAATAAACCTCATTTGGTCATTCCATGAGAGTATCTTGGTCAGCCTATGAAGGAGTGATGCTAGAGCTGTGAAATCTTGCATGTTAAAAAATAAACCTCATTTGGTCATTCCATGAGAGTATCTTGGTCAACCTATGAAGGAGTGATGCTAGAGCTGTGAAATCTTGCATGTTCCATGAGAGTATCTTGGTCAGCCTATGAAGGAGTGATGCTAGAGCTATGAAATCTTGCATGTTGTAAAATAAACCTCATTTGGTCATTCCATGAGAGTATCTTGGTCAGCCTATGAAGGAGTGATGCTAGAGCTGTGAAATCTTGCATGTTGAAAAATAAACCTCATTTGGTCATTCCATGAGAGTATCTTTGTCAAAGTATGAAGGAGTGATGCTAGAGCTGTGAAATCTTGCATGTTCCATGGGAGTATCTTGGTCAGCCTATGAAGGAGTGATGCTAGAGCTATGAAATCTTGCATGTTGTAAAATAAACCTCATTTGGTCATTCCATGAGAGTATCTTGGTCAACCTATGAAGGAGTGATGCTAGAGCTGTGAAATCTTGCATGTTCCATGAGAGTATCTTGGTCAGCCTAGGAAGGAGTGATGCTAGGGCTGTGAAATCTTGCATGTTGAAAAATAAACCTCATTTGGTCATTCCATGAGAGTATCTTGGTCAGCCTATGAAGGAGTGATGCTAGAGCTGTGAAATCTTGCATGTTGAAAAATAAACCTCATTTGGTCATTCCATGAGAGTATCTTGGTCAACCTATGAAGGAGTGATGCTAGTGCTGTGAAATCTTGCATGTTCCATGAGAGTATCTTGGTCAGCCTATGAAGGAGTGATGCTAGAGCTGTGAAATCTTGCATGTTGAAAAATAAACCTCATATGGTCATTCCATGAGAGTATCTTGGTCAACCTATGAAGGAGTGATGCTAGGGCTGTGAAATCTTGCATGTTCCATGAGAGTATCTTGGTCAGCCTAGGAAGGAGTGATGCTAGAGCTGTGAAATCTTGCATGTTGAAAAATAAACCTCATTTGATCATTCCATGAGAGTATCTTGGTCAACCTATGAAGGAGTGATGCTAGAGCTGTGAAATCTTGCATGTTCCATGAGAGTATCTTGGTCAGCCTAGGAAGGAGTGATGCTAGAACTGTGAAATCTTGCATGTTGAAAAATAAACCTCATTTGGTCATTCCATGAGAGTATCTTGGTCAGCCTATGAAGGAGTGATGCTAGAGCTGTGAAATCTTGCATGTTGAAAAATAAACCTCATTTGGTCATTCCATGAGAGTATCTTGGTCAACCTATGAAGGAGTGACGCTAGAGCTGTGAAATCTTGCATGTTCCATGAGAGTATCTTGGTCAGCCTATGAAGGAGTGATGCTAGAGCTATGAAATCTTGCATGTTGTAAAATAAACCTCATTTGGTCATTCCATGAGAGTATCTTGGTCAGCCTATGAAGGAGTGATGCTAGAGCTGTGAAATCTTGCATGTTGAAAAATAAACCTCATTTGGTCATTCCATGAGAGTATCTTGGTCAACCTATGAAGGAGTGATGCTACAGCTGTGAAATCTTGCATGTTCCATGAGAGTATCTTGGTCAGCCTATGAAGGAGTGATGCTAGAGCTATGAAATCTTGCATGTTGTAAAATAAACCTCATTTGGTCATTCCATGAGAGTATCTTGGTCAGCCTAGGAAGGAGTGATGCTAGAGCTGTGAAATCTTGCCTGTTGAAAAATAAACCTCATTTGGTCATTCCATGAGAGTATCTTGGTCAGCCTATGAAGGAGTGATGCTAGAGCTGTGAAATCTTGCATGTTGAAAAATAAACCTCATTTGGTCATTCCATGAGAGTATCTTGGTCAACCTATGAAGGAGTGATGCTAGAGCTGTGAAATCTTGCATGTTGAAAAATAAACCTCATTTGGTCATTCCATGAGAGTATCTTTGTCAAAGTATGAAGGAGTGATGCTAGAGCTGTGAAATCTTGCATGTTCCATGGGAGTATCTTGGTCAGCCTATGAAGGAGTGATGCTAGAGCTATGAAATCTTGCATGTTGTAAAATAAACCTCATTTGGTCATTCCATGAGAGTATCTTGGTCAACCTATGAAGGAGTGATGCTAGTGCTGTGAAATCTTGCATGTTCCATGAGAGTATCTTGGTCAGCCTAGGAAGGAGTGATGCTAGGGCTGTGAAATCTTGCATGTTGTAAAATAAACCTCATTTGGTCATTCCATGAGAGTATCTTGGTCAACCTATGAAGGAGTGATGCTAGTGCTGTGAAATCTTGCATGTTCCATGAGAGTATCTTGGTCAGCCTAGGAAGGAGTGATGCTAGGGCTGTGAAATCTTGCATGTTGAAAAATAAACCTCATTTGGTCATTCCATGAGAGTATCTTGGTCAGCCTATGAAGGAGTGATGCTAGAGCTGTGAAATCTTGCATGTTGAAAAATAAACCTCATTTGGTCATTCCATGAGAGTATCTTGGTCAACCTATGAAGGAGTGATGCTAGTGCTGTGAAATCTTGCATGTTGAAAAATAAACCTCATTTGGTCATTCCATGAGAGTATCTTTGTCAAAGTATGAAGGAGTGATGCTAGAGCTGTGAAATCTTGCATGTTCCATGGGAGTATCTTGGTCAGCCTATGAAGGAGTGATGCTAGAGCTATGAAATCTTTCATGTTGTAAAATAAACCTCATTTGGTCATTCCATGAGAGTATCTTGGTCAACCTATGAAGGAGTGATGCTAGTGCTGTGAAATCTTGCATGTTCCATGAGAGTATCTTGGTCAGCCTAGGAAGGAGTGATGCTAGGGCTGTGAAATCTTGCATGTTGTAAAATAAACCTCATTTGGTCATTCCATGAGAGTATCTTGGTCAACCTATGAAGGAGTGATGCTAGTGCTGTGAAATCTTGCATGTTCCATGAGAGTATCTTGGTCAGCCTAGGAAGGAGTGATGCTAGGGCTGTGAAATCTTGCATGTTGAAAAATAAACCTCATTTGGTCATTCCATGAGAGTATCTTGGTCAGCCTATGAAGGAGTGATGCTAGAGCTGTGAAATCTTGCATGTTGAAAAATAAACCTCATTTGGTCATTCCATGAGAGTATCTTGGTCAACCTATGAAGGAGTGATGCTAGTGCTGTGAAATCTTGCATGTTCCATGAGAGTATCTTGGTCAGCCTATGAAGGAGTGATGCTAGAGCTGTGAAATCTTGCATGTTGAAAAATAAACCTCATTTGGTCATTCCATGACAGTATCTTGGTCAACCTATGAAGGAGTGATGCTAGCGCTGTGAAATCTTGCATGTTCCATGAGAGTATCTTGGTCAGCCTAGGAAGGAGTGATGCTAGAGCTGTGAAATCTTGCATGTTGAAAAATAAACCTCATTTGGTCATCCCATGAGAGTATCTTGGTCAGCCTATGAAGGAGTGATGCTAGAGCTGTGAAATCTTGCCTGTTGAAAAGTAAACCTCATTTGGTCATTCCAAGTGAGTATCTTGGTCAGCCTACCTTCGTATATTATATATATCATTGAATACTTCCAGTGTCACTAATCTATGATTTGAGGGATATTTAGTCGCCATTTCTAGTATTTTTAACAGCTGAAGAGGGTTTTCATCAGTTTTGTAAGGTATTGTAGGGGTAACTGTTGGATAGGGCATATATTTGAATGTTGTTTAACCACTAAAACTATCATTATTATAATATTTCAGTGGCTGCCATTTCTAGCATTCAGTAGACTCTTCGTTTTGTTGTCTTTCATTATATATATATATACATACATATATGTATATATATATACATACATATATATACATGCATATATATATATATACATACATATATATATATATATGCATACATACATGTATATATATATACATATATATATATATACATATACATATCTATATAAATATATATACATACATATATATATACATATACATACATATATATACTTACATATATATATATACATATATATATATGTGTGTGTGTGTGTGTGTGTGTGTGTGTGTGTGTGTGTGAATAGGCTGACCAAGATACTCTCATGGCATGACCAAATGAGGTTTATTTTTCACCATGCAAGATTTCACAGCTCTAGCATCACTCCTTCATAGGCTGACCAAGATACTCTCATGGAATGACCAAATGAGGTTTATTTTTCAACATGCAAGATTTCACAGCTCTAGCATCACTCCTTCATAGGCTGACCAAGATACTCTCATGGAATGACCAAATGAGGTCTATTTTTCAACATGCAAGATTTCACAGCTCTAGCATCACTCCTTCATAGGCTGACCAAGATACTCTCATGGAATGACCAAATGAGGTCTTTTTTTCAACATGCATGATTGCACAGCCCTAGCATCACTCCTTCATAGTGAGCCTATGAACTTTTAAGCCTACCTTCGTATATGTAAACAATGTATTTATTTAATATACAAATAATTACTAAGAAATTCGAAATAATTTTTGCACCCATTTTTGCGATTAAGTAAAGACGGAGTTATCGTTCTTGAGATTTCGGCTCGGAGAAATTTGAGGAACTGATGTCGCTAAATGGCCAAATCATTTACCTGCCCCGTTGCACCATGGGAGGGTAATGGCTGCCTTTTATTTTTTAAACGATGGCACCTTCTTTAGTTTCTTTAGCAGCATCTTGTTCCTTGTTTCATATAAGTAAATAATAAAAACATTTTGGCGAGAAAGATATTAAAAAGTCTGCCGTGGTTTAAAAAAAATAAAAGGCAGCCATTACCCCTCCCATGGTGCAACGGGGCAGGTAAATGATTTGGCCATTTAGCGACATCAGTTCCTCAAATTTCTCCGAGCCGAAATCTCAAGAACGATAACTCCGTCTTTACTTAATCGCAAAAATGGGTGCAAAAATTATTTCGAATTTCTTAGTAATTATTTGTATATTAAATAAATACATTGTTTACATATACGAAGGTAGGCTTAAAAGTTCATAGGCTCACTACGAAGGAGTGATGCTAGTGCTGTGAAATCTTGCATTTTAAAAAATAAACCTCATTTGGTCATTCCATGAGAGTATCTTGGTCAGCCTATGAAGGAGTGATGCTAGAGCTGTGAAATCTTGCATGTTGAAAAATAAACCTCATATGGTCATTCCATGAGAGTATCTTGGTCAACCTATGAAGGAGTGATGCTAGAGCTGTGAAATCTTGCATGTTCCATGAGAGTATCTTGGTCAGCCTAGGAAGGAGTGATGCTAGAGCTGTGAAATCTTGCATGTTGAAAAATAAACCTCATTTGATCATTCCATGAGAGTATCTTGGTCAACCTATGAAGGAGTGATGCTAGAGCTGTGAAATCTTGCATGTTCCATGAGAGTATCTTGGTCAGCCTAGGAAGGAGTGATGCTAGAGCTGTGAAATCTTGCATGTTGAAAAATAAACCTCATTTGGTCATTCCATGAGAGTATCTTGGTCAGCCTATGAAGGAGTGATGATAGAGCTGTGAAATCTTGCATGTTGAAAAATAAACCTCAT
>OZ024765.1:19939856-19967356 GCA_964016885.1 Eledone cirrhosa
TTCCATGAAAGTATCTTGGTCAGCCTATGAAGGAGTGATGCTAGAGCTATGAAATCTTGCATGTTGTAAAATAAACCTCATTTGGTCATTCCATGAGAGTATCTTGGTCAGCCTATGAAGGAGTGATGCTAGAGCTGTGAAATCTTGCATGTTGAAAAATAAACCTCATTTGGTCATTCCATGAGAGTATCTTTGTCAAAGTATGAAGGAGTGATGCTAGAGCTGTGAAATCTTGCATGTTCCATGGGAGTATCTTGGTCAGCCTATGAAGGAGTGATGCTAGAGCTATGAAATCTTGCATGTTGTAAAATAAACCTCATTTGGTCATTCCATGAGAGTATCTTGGTCAACCTATGAAGGAGTGATGCTAGAGCTGTGAAATCTTGCATGTTCCATGAGAGTATCTTGGTCAGCCTAGGAAGGAGTGATGCTAGGGCTGTGAAATCTTGCATGTTGAAAAATAAACCTCATTTGGTCATTCCATGAGAGTATCTTGGTCAGCCTATGAAGGAGTGATGCTAGAGCTGTGAAATCTTGCATGTTGAAAAATAAACCTCATTTGGTCATTCCATGAGAGTATCTTGGTCAACCTATGAAGGAGTGATGCTAGAGCTGTGAAATCTTGCATGTTCCATGAGAGTATCTTGGTCAGCCTATGAAGGAGTGATGCTAGAGCTGTGAAATCTTGCATGTTGAAAAATAAACCTCATATGGTCATTCCATGAGAGTATCTTGGTCAACCTATGAAGGAGTGATGCTAGAGCTGTGAAATCTTGCATGTTCCATGAGATTATCTTGGTCAGCCTAGGAAGGAGTGATGCTAGAGCTGTGAAATCTTGCATGTTGAAAAATAAACCTCATTTGATCATTCCATGAGAGTATCTTGGTCAACCTATGAAGGAGTGATGCTAGAGCTGTGAAATCTTGCATGTTCCATGAGAGTATCTTGGTCAGCCTAGGAAGGAGTGATGCTAGAGCTGTGAAATCTTGCATGTTGAAAAATAAACCTCATTTGGTCATTCCATGAGAGTATCTTGGTCAGCCTATGAAGGAGTGATGCTAGAGCTGTGAAATCTTGCATGTTGAAAAATAAACCTCATTTGGTCATTCCATGAGAGTATCTTGGTCAACCTATGAAGGAGTGACGCTAGAGCTGTGAAATCTTGCATGTTCCATGAGAGTATCTTGGTCAGCCTATGAAGGAGTGATGCTAGAGCTATGAAATCTTGCATGTTGTAAAATAAACCTCATTTGGTCATTCCATGAGAGTATCTTGGTCAGCCTATGAAGGAGTGATGCTAGAGCTGTGAAATCTTGCATGTTGAAAAATAAACCTCATTTGGTCATTCCATGAGAGTATCTTGGTCAACCTATGAAGGAGTGATGCTAGAGCTGTGAAATCTTGCATGTTCCATGAGAGTATCTTGGTCAGCCTATGAAGGAGTGATGCTAGAGCTATGAAATCTTGCATGTTGTAAAATAAACCTCATTTGGTCATTCCATGAGAGTATCTTGGTCAGCCTATGAAGGAGTGATGCTAGAGCTGTGAAATCTTGCATGTTGAAAAATAAACCTCATTTGGTCATTCCATGAGAGTATCTTGGTCAACCTATGAAGGAGTGATGCTAGAGCTGTGAAATCTTGCATGTTGAAAAATAAACCTCATTTGGTCATTCCATGAGAGTATCTTTGTCAAAGTATGAAGGAGTGATGCTAGAGCTGTGAAATCTTGCATGTTCCATGGGAGTATCTTGGTCAGCCTATGAAGGAGTGATGCTAGAGCTATGAAATCTTTCATGTTGTAAAATAAACCTCATTTGGTCATTCCATGAGAGTATCTTGGTCAACCTATGAAGGAGTGATGCTAGTGCTGTGAAATCTTGCATGTTCCATGAGAGTATCTTGGTCAGCCTAGGAAGGAGTGATGCTAGGGCTGTGAAATCTTGCATGTTGTAAAATAAACCTCATTTGGTCATTCCATGAGAGTATCTTGGTCAACCTATGAAGGAGTGATGCTAGTGCTGTGAAATCTTGCATGTTCCATGAGAGTATCTTGGTCAGCCTAGGAAGGAGTGATGCTAGGGCTGTGAAATCTTGCATGTTGAAAAATAAACCTCATTTGGTCATTCCATGAGAGTATCTTGGTCAGCCTATGAAGGAGTGATGCTAGAGCTGTGAAATCTTGCATGTTGAAAAATAAACCTCATTTGGTCATTCCATGAGAGTATCTTGGTCAACCTATGAAGGAGTGATGCTAGTGCTGTGAAATCTTGCATGTTCCATGAGAGTATCTTGGTCAGCCTATGAAGGAGTGATGCTAGAGCTGTGAAATCTTGCATGTTGAAAAATAAACCTCATTTGGTCATTCCATGACAGTATCTTGGTCAACCTATGAAGGAGTGATGCTAGCGCTGTGAAATCTTGCATGTTCCATGAGAGTATCTTGGTCAGCCTAGGAAGGAGTGATGCTAGAGCTGTGAAATCTTGCATGTTGAAAAATAAACCTCATTTGGTCATCCCATGAGAGTATCTTGGTCAGCCTATGAAGGAGTGATGCTAGAGCTGTGAAATCTTGCCTGTTGAAAAGTAAACCTCATTTGGTCATTCCAAGTGAGTATCTTGGTCAGCCTACCTTCGTATATTATATATATCATTGAATACTTCCAGTGTCACTAATCTATGATTTGAGGGATATTTAGTCGCCATTTCTAGTATTTTTAACAGCTGAAGAGGGTTTTCATCAGTTTTGTAAGGTATTGTAGGGGTAACTGTTGGATAGGGCATATATTTGAATGTTGTTTAACCACTAAAACTATCATTATTATAATATTTCAGTGGCTGCCATTTCTAGCATTCAGTAGACTCTTCGTTTTCTTGTCTTTCATTATATATATATATACATACATATATGTATATATATATACATACATATATATACATGCATATATATATATATACATACATATATATATATATATGCATACATACATGTATATATATATACATATATATATATATACATATACATATCTATATAAATATATATACATACATATATATATACATATACATACATATATATACTTACATATATATATATACATATATATATATGTGTGTGTGTGTGTGTGTGTGTGTGTGTGTGTGTGTGTGTGTGTGTGAATAGGCTGACCAAGATACTCTCATGGCATGACCAAATGAGGTTTATTTTTCACCATGCAAGATTTCACAGCTCTAGCATCACTCCTTCATAGGCTGACCAAGATACTCTCATGGAATGACCAAATGAGGTTTATTTTTCAACATGCAAGATTTCACAGCTCTAGCATCACTCCTTCATAGGCTGACCAAGATACTCTCATGGAATGACCAAATGAGGTCTATTTTTCAACATGCAAGATTTCACAGCTCTAGCATCACTCCTTCATAGGCTGACCAAGATACTCTCATGGAATGACCAAATGAGGTCTTTTTTTCAACATGCATGATTGCACAGCCCTAGCATCACTCCTTCATAGTGAGCCTATGAACTTTTAAGCCTACCTTCGTATATGTAAACAATGTATTTATTTAATATACAAATAATTACTAAGAAATTCGAAATAATTTTTGCACCCATTTTTGCGATTAAGTAAAGACGGAGTTATCGTTCTTGAGATTTCGGCTCGGAGAAATTTGAGGAACTGATGTCGCTAAATGGCCAAATCATTTACCTGCCCCGTTGCACCATGGGAGGGTAATGGCTGCCTTTTATTTTTTAAACGATGGCACCTTCTTTAGTTTCTTTAGCAGCAGCTTGTTCCTTGTTTCATATAAGTAAATAATAAAAACATTTTGGCGAGAAAGATATTAAAAAGTCTGCCGTGGTTTAAAAAAAATAAAAGGCAGCCATTACCCCTCCCATGGTGCAACGGGGCAGGTAAATGATTTGGCCATTTAGCGACATCAGTTCCTCAAATTTCTCCGAGCCGAAATCTCAAGAACGATAACTCCGTCTTTACTTAATCGCAAAAATGGGTGCAAAAATTATTTCGAATTTCTTAGTAATTATTTGTATATTAAATTGTTTACATATACGAAGGTAGGCTTAAAAGTTCATAGGCTCACTACGAAGGAGTGATGCTAGAGCTGTGAAATCTTGCCTGTTGAAAAATAAACCTCATTTGGTCATTCCATGAGAGTATCTTGGTCAGCCTATGAAGGAGTGATGCTAGAGCTGTGAAATCTTGCATGTTAAAAAATAAACCTCATTTGGTCATTCCATGAGAGTATCTTGGTCAACCTATGAAGGAGTGATGCTAGAGCTGTGAAATCTTGCATGTTCCATGAAAGTATCTTGGTCAGCCTATGAAGGAGTGATGCTAGAGCTATGAAATCTTGCATGTTGTAAAATAAACCTCATTTGGTCATTCCATGAGAGTATCTTGGTCAGCCTATGAAGGAGTGATGCTGAGGCTGTGAAATCTTGCATGTTGAAAAATAAACCTCATTTGGTCATTCCATGAGAGTATCTTTGTCAAAGTATGAAGGAGTGATGCTAGAGCTGTGAAATCTTGCATGTTCCATGGGAGTATCTTGGTCAGCCTATGAAGGAGTGATGCTAGAGCTATGAAATCTTGCATGTTGTAAAATAAACCTCATTTGGTCATTCCATGAGAGTATCTTGGTCAACCTATGAAGGAGTGATGCTAGAGCTGTGAAATCTTGCATGTTCCATGAGAGTATCTTGGTCAGCCTAGGAAGGAGTGATGCTAGGGCTGTGAAATCTTGCATGTTGAAAAATAAACCTCATTTGGTCATTCCATGAGAGTATCTTGGTCAGCCTATGAAGGAGTGATGCTAGAGCTGTGAAATCTTGCATGTTGAAAAATAAACCTCATTTGGTCATTCCATGAGAGTATCTTGGTCAACCTATGAAGGAGTGATGCTAGTGCTGTGAAATCTTGCATGTTCCATGAGAGTATCTTGGTCAGCCTATGAAGGAGTGATGCTAGAGCTGTGAAATCTTGCATGTTGAAAAATAAACCTCATATGGTCATTCCATGAGAGTATCTTGGTCAACCTATGAAGGAGTGATGCTAGAGCTGTGAAATCTTGCATGTTCCATGAGAGTATCTTGGTCAGCCTAGGAAGGAGTGATGCTAGAGCTGTGAAATCTTGCATGTTGAAAAATAAACCTCATTTGATCATTCCATGAGAGTATCTTGGTCAACCTATGAAGGAGTGATGCTAGAGCTGTGAAATCTTGCATGTTCCATGAGAGTATCTTGGTCAGCCTAGGAAGGAGTGATGCTAGAACTGTGAAATCTTGCATGTTGAAAAATAAACCTCATTTGGTCATTCCATGAGAGTATCTTGGTCAGCCTATGAAGGAGTGATGCTAGAGCTGTGAAATCTTGCATGTTGAAAAATAAACCTCATTTGGTCATTCCATGAGAGTATCTTGGTCAACCTATGAAGGAGTGACGCTAGAGCTGTGAAATCTTGCATGTTCCATGAGAGTATCTTGGTCAGCCTATGAAGGAGTGATGCTAGAGCTATGAAATCTTGCATGTTGTAAAATAAACCTCATTTGGTCATTCCATGAGAGTATCTTGGTCAGCCTATGAAGGAGTGATGCTAGAGCTGTGAAATCTTGCATGTTGAAAAATAAACCTCATTTGGTCATTCCATGAGAGTATCTTGGTCAACCTATGAAGGAGTGATGCTAGAGCTGTGAAATCTTGCATGTTCCATGAGAGTATCTTGGTCAGCCTATGAAGGAGTGATGCTAGAGCTATGAAATCTTGCATGTTGTAAAATAAACCTCATTTGGTCATTCCATGAGAGTATCTTGGTCAGCCTATGAAGGAGTGATGCTAGAGCTGTGAAATCTTGCATGTTGAAAAATAAACCTCATTTGGTCATTCCATGAGAGTATCTTGGTCAACCTATGAAGGAGTGATGCTAGAGCTGTGAAATCTTGCATGTTCCATGAGAGTATCTTGGTCAGCCTAGGAAGGAGTGATGCTAGAGCTGTGAAATCTTGCCTGTTGAAAAATAAACCTCATTTGGTCATTCCATGAGAGTATCTTGGTCAGCCTATGAAGGAGTGATGCTAGAGCTGTGAAATCTTGCATGTTGAAAAATAAACCTCATTTGGTCATTCCATGAGAGTATCTTGGTCAACCTATGAAGGAGTGATGCTAGAGCTGTGAAATCTTGCATGTTGAAAAATAAACCTCATTTGGTCATTCCATGAGAGTATCTTTGTCAAAGTATGAAGGAGTGATGCTAGAGCTGTGAAATCTTGCATGTTCCATGGGAGTATCTTGGTCAGCCTATGAAGGAGTGATGCTAGAGCTATGAAATCTTGCATGTTGTAAAATAAACCTCATTTGGTCATTCCATGAGAGTATCTTGGTCAACCTATGAAGGAGTGATGCTAGTGCTGTGAAATCTTGCATGTTCCATGAGAGTATCTTGGTCAGCCTAGGAAGGAGTGATGCTAGGGCTGTGAAATCTTGCATGTTGTAAAATAAACCTCATTTGGTCATTCCATGAGAGTATCTTGGTCAACCTATGAAGGAGTGATGCTAGTGCTGTGAAATCTTGCATGTTCCATGAGAGTATCTTGGTCAGCCTAGGAAGGAGTGATGCTAGGGCTGTGAAATCTTGCATGTTGAAAAATAAACCTCATTTGGTCATTCCATGAGAGTATCTTGGTCAGCCTATGAAGGAGTGATGCTAGAGCTGTGAAATCTTGCATGTTGAAAAATAAACCTCATTTGGTCATTCCATGAGAGTATCTTGGTCAACCTATGAAGGAGTGATGCTAGTGCTGTGAAATCTTGCATGTTCCATGAGAGTATCTTGGTCAGCCTATGAAGGAGTGATGCTAGAGCTGTGAAATCTTGCATGTTGAAAAATAAACCTCATTTGGTCATTCCATGACAGTATCTTGGTCAACCTATGAAGGAGTGATGCTAGCGCTGTGAAATCTTGCATGTTCCATGAGAGTATCTTGGTCAGCCTAGGAAGGAGTGATGCTAGAGCTGTGAAATCTTGCATGTTGAAAAATAAACCTCATTTGGTCATCCCATGAGAGTATCTTGGTCAGCCTATGAAGGAGTGATGCTAGAGCTGTGAAATCTTGCCTGTTGAAAAGTAAACCTCATTTGGTCATTCCAAGTGAGTATCTTGGTCAGCCTACCTTCGTATATTATATATATCATTGAATACTTCCAGTGTCACTAATCTATGATTTGAGGGATATTTAGTCGCCATTTCTAGTATTTTTAACAGCTGAAGAGGGTTTTCATCAGTTTTGTAAGGTATTGTAGGGGTAACTGTTGGATAGGGCATATATTTGAATGTTGTTTAACCACTAAAACTATCATTATTATAATATTTCAGTGGCTGCCATTTCTAGCATTCAGTAGACTCTTCGTTTTGTTGTCTTTCATTATATATATATATACATACATATATGTATATATATATACATACATATATATACATGCATATATATATATATACATACATATATATATATATATGCATACATACATGTATATATATATACATATATATATATATACATATACATATCTATATAAATATATATACATACATATATATATACATATACATACATATATATACTTACATATATATATATACATATATATATATGTGTGTGTGTGTGTGTGTGTGTGTGTGTGTGTGTGTGTGTGTGTGTGTGTGTGTGAATAGGCTGACCAAGATACTCTCATGGCATGACCAAATGAGGTTTATTTTTCACCATGCAAGATTTCACAGCTCTAGCATCACTCCTTCATAGGCTGACCAAGATACTCTCATGGAATGACCAAATGAGGTTTATTTTTCAACATGCAAGATTTCACAGCTCTAGCATCACTCCTTCATAGGCTGACCAAGATACTCTCATGGAATGACCAAATGAGGTCTATTTTTCAACATGCAAGATTTCACAGCTCTAGCATCACTCCTTCATAGGCTGACCAAGATACTCTCATGGAATGACCAAATGAGGTCTTTTTTTCAACATGCATGATTGCACAGCCCTAGCATCACTCCTTCATAGTGAGCCTATGAACTTTTAAGCCTACCTTCGTATATGTAAACAATGTATTTATTTAATATACAAATAATTACTAAGAAATTCGAAATAATTTTTGCACCCATTTTTGCGATTAAGTAAAGACGGAGTTATCGTTCTTGAGATTTCGGCTCGGAGAAATTTGAGGAACTGATGTCGCTAAATGGCCAAATCATTTACCTGCCCCGTTGCACCATGGGAGGGTAATGGCTGCCTTTTATTTTTTAAACGATGGCACCTTCTTTAGTTTCTTTAGCAGCATCTTGTTCCTTGTTTCATATAAGTAAATAATAAAAACATTTTGGCGAGAAAGATATTAAAAAGTCTGCCGTGGTTTAAAAAAAATAAAAGGCAGCCATTACCCCTCCCATGGTGCAACGGGGCAGGTAAATGATTTGGCCATTTAGCGACATCAGTTCCTCAAATTTCTCCGAGCCGAAATCTCAAGAACGATAACTCCGTCTTTACTTAATCGCAAAAATGGGTGCAAAAATTATTTCGAATTTCTTAGTAATTATTTGTATATTAAATTGTTTACATATACGAAGGTAGGCTTAAAAGTTCATAGGCTCACTACGAAGGAGTGATGCTAGTGCTGTGAAATCTTGCATTTTAAAAAATAAACCTCATTTGGTCATTCCATGAGAGTATCTTGGTCAGCCTATGAAGGAGTGATGCTAGAGCTGTGAAATCTTGCATGTTGAAAAATAAACCTCATATGGTCATTCCATGAGAGTATCTTGGTCAACCTATGAAGGAGTGATGCTAGAGCTGTGAAATCTTGCATGTTCCATGAGAGTATCTTGGTCAGCCTAGGAAGGAGTGATGCTAGAGCTGTGAAATCTTGCATGTTGAAAAATAAACCTCATTTGATCATTCCATGAGAGTATCTTGGTCAACCTATGAAGGAGTGATGCTAGAGCTGTGAAATCTTGCATGTTCCATGAGAGTATCTTGGTCAGCCTAGGAAGGAGTGATGCTAGAGCTGTGAAATCTTGCATGTTGAAAAATAAACCTCATTTGGTCATTCCATGAGAGTATCTTGGTCAGCCTATGAAGGAGTGATGATAGAGCTGTGAAATCTTGCATGTTGAAAAATAAACCTCATTTGGTCATTCCATGAGAGTATCTTGGTCAACCTATGAAGGAGTGATGCTAGAGCTGTGAAATCTTGCATGTTCCATGAGAGTATCTTGGTCAGCCTATGAAGGAGTGATGCTAGAGCTATGAAATCTTGCATGTTGTAAAATAAACCTCATTTGGTCATTCCATGAGAGTATCTTGGTCAGCCTATGAAGGAGTGATGCTAGAGCTGTGAAATCTTGCATGTTGAAAAATAAACCTCATTTGGTCATTCCATGAGAGTATCTTGGTCAACCTATGAAGGAGTGATGCTAGAGCTGTGAAATATTGCATGTTCCATGAGAGTATCTTGGTCAGCCTAGGAAGGAGTGATGCTAGAGCTGTGAAATCTTGCCTGTTGAAAAATAAACCTCATTTGGTCATTCCATGAGAGTATCTTGGTCAGCCTATGAAGGAGTGATGCTAGAGCTGTGAAATCTTGCATGTTAAAAAATAAACCTCATTTGGTCATTCCATGAGAGTATCTTGGTCAACCTATGAAGGAGTGATGCTAGAGCTGTGAAATCTTGCATGTTCCATGAAATTATCTTGGTCAGCCTATGAAGGAGTGATGCTAGAGCTATGAAATCTTGCATGTTGTAAAATAAACCTCATTTGGTCATTCCATGAGAGTATCTTGGTCAGCCTATGAAGGAGTGATGCTAGAGCTGTGAAATCTTGCATGTTGAAAAATAAACCTCATTTGGTCATTCCATGAGAGTATCGTTGTCAAAGTATGAAGGAGTGATGCTAGAGCTGTGAAATCTTGCATGTTCCATGGGAGTATCTTGGTCAGCCTATGAAGGAGTGATGCTAGAGCTATGAAATCTTGCATGTTGTAAAATAAACCTCATTTGGTCATTCCATGAGAGTATCTTGGTCAACCTATGAAGGAGTGATGCTAGAGCTGTGAAATCTTGCATGTTCCATGAGAGTATCTTGGTCAGCCTAGGAAGGAGTGATGCTAGGGCTGTGAAATCTTGCATGTTGAAAAATAAACCTCATTTGGTCATTCCATGAGAGTATCTTGGTCAGCCTATGAAGGAGTGATGCTAGAGCTGTGAAATCTTGCATGTTGAAAAATAAACCTCATTTGGTCATTCCATGAGAGTATCTTGGTCAACCTATGAAGGAGTGATGCTAGTGCTGTGAAATCTTGCATGTTCCATGAGAGTATCTTGGTCAGCCTATGAAGGAGTGATGCTAGAGCTGTGAAATCTTGCATGTTGAAAAATAAACCTCATATGGTCATTCCATGAGAGTATCTTGGTCAACCTATGAAGGAGTGATGCTAGAGCTGTGAAATCTTGCATGTTCCATGAGAGTATCTTGGTCAGCCTAGGAAGGAGTGATGCTAGAGCTGTGAAATCTTGCATGTTGAAAAATAAACCTCATTTGATCATTCCATGAGAGTATCTTGGTCAACCTATGAAGGAGTGATGCTAGAGCTGTGAAATCTTGCATGTTCCATGAGAGTATCTTGGTCAGCCTAGGAAGGAGTGATGCTAGAACTGTGAAATCTTGCATGTTGAAAAATAAACCTCATTTGGTCATTCCATGAGAGTATCTTGGTCAGCCTATGAAGGAGTGATGCTAGAGCTGTGAAATCTTGCATGTTGAAAAATAAACCTCATTTGGTCATTCCATGAGAGTATCTTGGTCAACCTATGAAGGAGTGACGCTAGAGCTGTGAAATCTTGCATGTTCCATGAGAGTATCTTGGTCAGCCTATGAAGGAGTGATGCTAGAGCTATGAAATCTTGCATGTTGTAAAATAAACCTCATTTGGTCATTCCATGAGAGTATCTTGGTCAGCCTATGAAGGAGTGATGCTAGAGCTGTGAAATCTTGCATGTTGAAAAATAAACCTCATTTGGTCATTCCATGAGAGTATCTTGGTCAACCTATGAAGGAGTGATGCTAGAGCTGTGAAATCTTGCATGTTCCATGAGAGTATCTTGGTCAGCCTATGAAGGAGTGATGCTAGAGCTATGAAATCTTGCATGTTGTAAAATAAACCTCATTTGGTCATTCCATGAGAGTATCTTGGTCAGCCTATGAAGGAGTGATGCTAGAGCTGTGAAATCTTGCATGTTGAAAAATAAACCTCATTTGGTCATTCCATGAGAGTATCTTGGTCAACCTATGAAGGAGTGATGCTAGAGCTGTGAAATCTTGCATGTTCCATGAGAGTATCTTGGTCAGCCTAGGAAGGAGTGATGCTAGAGCTGTGAAATCTTGCCTGTTGAAAAATAAACCTCATTTGGTCATTCCATGAGAGTATCTTGGTCAGCCTATGAAGGAGTGATGCTAGAGCTGTGAAATCTTGCATGTTGAAAAATAAACCTCATTTGGTCATTCCATGAGAGTATCTTGGTCAACCTATGAAGGAGTGATGCTAGAGCTGTGAAATCTTGCATGTTGAAAAATAAACCTCATTTGGTCATTCCATGAGAGTATCTTTGTCAAAGTATGAAGGAGT
This sequence comes from Eledone cirrhosa, assembly GCA_964016885.1. Lineage (NCBI taxonomy): Eukaryota > Metazoa > Mollusca > Cephalopoda > Octopoda > Eledonidae > Eledone > Eledone cirrhosa. Next base: position 19,951,562 of record OZ024765.1, read on the forward strand.
GATGCTAGAGCTGTGAAATCTTGCATGTTCCATGGGAGTATCTTGGTCAGCCTATGAAGGAGTGATGCTAGAGCTATGAAATCTTGCATGTTGTAAAATAAACCTCATTTGGTCATTCCATGAGAGTATCTTGGTCAACCTATGAAGGAGTGATGCTAGTGCTGTGAAATCTTGCATGTTCCATGAGAGTATCTTGGTCAGCCTAGGAAGGAGTGATGCTAGGGCTGTGAAATCTTGCATGTTGTAAAATAAACCTCATTTGGTCATTCCATGAGAGTATCTTGGTCAACCTATGAAGGAGTGATGCTAGTGCTGTGAAATCTTGCATGTTCCATGAGAGTATCTTGGTCAGCCTAGGAAGGAGTGATGCTAGGGCTGTGAAATCTTGCATGTTGAAAAATAAACCTCATTTGGTCATTCCATGAGAGTATCTTGGTCAGCCTATGAAGGAGTGATGCTAGAGCTGTGAAATCTTGCATGTTGAAAAATAAACCTCATTTGGTCATTCCATGAGAGTATCTTGGTCAACCTATGAAGGAGTGATGCTAGTGCTGTGAAATCTTGCATGTTCCATGAGAGTATCTTGGTCAGCCTATGAAGGAGTGATGCTAGAGCTGTGAAATCTTGCATGTTGAAAAATAAACCTCATTTGGTCATTCCATGACAGTATCTTGGTCAACCTATGAAGGAGTGATGCTAGCGCTGTGAAATCTTGCATGTTCCATGAGAGTATCTTGGTCAGCCTAGGAAGGAGTGATGCTAGAGCTGTGAAATCTTGCATGTTGAAAAATAAACCTCATTTGGTCATCCCATGAGAGTATCTTGGTCAGCCTATGAAGGAGTGATGCTAGAGCTGTGAAATCTTGCTTGTTGAAAAGTAAACCTCATTTGGTCATTCCAAGTGAGTATCTTGGTCAGCCTACCTTCGTATATTATATATATCATTGAATACTTCCAGTGTCACTAATCTATGATTTGAGGGATATTTAGTCGCCATTTCTAGTATTTTTAACAGCTGAAGAGGGTTTTCATCAGTTTTGTAAGGTATTGTAGGGGTAACTGTTGGATAGGGCATATATTTGAATGTTGTTTAACCACTAAAACTATCATTATTATAATATTTCAGTGGCTGCCATTTCTAGCATTCAGTAGACTCTTCGTTTTGTTGTCTTTCATTATATATATATATACATACATATATGTATATATATATACATACATATATATACATGCATATATATATATATACATACATATATATATATATATGCATACATACATGTATATATATATACATATATATATATATACATATACATATCTATATAAATATATATACATACATATATATATACATATACATACATATATATACTTACATATATATATATACATATATATATATGTGTGTGTGTGTGTGTGTGTGTGTGTGTGTGTGTGTGAATAGGCTGACCAAGATACTCTCATGGCATGACCAAATGAGGTTTATTTTTCACCATGCAAGATTTCACAGCTCTAGCATCACTCCTTCATAGGCTGACCAAGATACTCTCATGGAATGACCAAATGAGGTTTATTTTTCAACATGCAAGATTTCACAGCTCTAGCATCACTCCTTCATAGGCTGACCAAGATACTCTCATGGAATGACCAAATGAGGTCTATTTTTCAACATGCAAGATTTCACAGCTCTAGCATCACTCCTTCATAGGCTGACCAAGATACTCTCATGGAATGACCAAATGAGGTCTTTTTTTCAACATGCATGATTGCACAGCCCTAGCATCACTCCTTCATAGTGAGCCTATGAACTTTTAAGCCTACCTTCGTATATGTAAACAATGTATTTATTTAATATACAAATAATTACTAAGAAATTCGAAATAATTTTTGCACCCATTTTTGCGATTAAGTAAAGACGGAGTTATCGTTCTTGAGATTTCGGCTCGGAGAAATTTGAGGAACTGATGTCGCTAAATGGCCAAATCATTTACCTGCCCCGTTGCACCATGGGAGGGTAATGGCTGCCTTTTATTTTTTAAACGATGGCACCTTCTTTAGTTTCTTTAGCAGCATCTTGTTCCTTGTTTCATATAAGTAAATAATAAAAACATTTTGGCGAGAAAGATATTAAAAAGTCTGCCGTGGTTTAAAAAAAATAAAAGGCAGCCATTACCCCTCCCATGGTGCAACGGGGCAGGTAAATGATTTGGCCATTTAGCGACATCAGTTCCTCAAATTTCTCCGAGCCGAAATCTCAAGAACGATAACTCCGTCTTTACTTAATCGCAAAAATGGGTGCAAAAATTATTTCGAATTTCTTAGTAATTATTTGTATATTAAATAAATACATTGTTTACATATACGAAGGTAGGCTTAAAAGTTCATAGGCTCACTACGAAGGAGTGATGCTAGAGCTGTGAAATCTTGCATTTTAAAAAATAAACCTCATTTGGTCATTCCATGAGAGTATCTTGGTCAGCCTATGAAGGAGTGATGCTAGAGCTGTGAAATCTTGCATGTTGAAAAATAAACCTCATATGGTCATTCCATGAGAGTATCTTGGTCAACCTATGAAGGAGTGATGCTAGAGCTGTGAAATCTTGCATGTTCCATGAGAGTATCTTGGTCAGCCTAGGAAGGAGTGATGCTAGAGCTGTGAAATCTTGCATGTTGAAAAATAAACCTCATTTGATCATTCCATGAGAGTATCTTGGTCAACCTATGAAGGAGTGATGCTAGAGCTGTGAAATCTTGCATGTTCCATGAGAGTATCTTTGTCAGCCTAGGAAGGAGTGATGCTAGAGCTGTGAAATCTTGCATGTTGAAAAATAAACCTCATTTGGTCATTCCATGAGAGTATCTTGGTCAGCCTATGAAGGAGTGATGATAGAGCTGTGAAATCTTGCATGTTGAAAAATAAACCTCATTTGGTCATTCCATGAGAGTATCTTGGTCAACCTATGAAGGAGTGATGCTAGAGCTGTGAAATCTTGCATGTTCCATGAGAGTATCTTGGTCAGCCTATGAAGGAGTGATGCTAGAGCTATGAAATCTTGCATGTTGTAAAATAAACCTCATTTGGTCATTCCATGAGAGTATCTTGGTCAGCCTATGAAGGAGTGATGCTAGAGCTGTGAAATCTTGCATGTTGAAAAATAAACCTCATTTGGTCATTCCATGAGAGTATCTTGGTCAACCTATGAAGGAGTGATGCTAGAGCTGTGAAATATTGCATGTTCCATGAGAGTATCTTGGTCAGCCTAGGAAGGAGTGATGCTAGAGCTGTGAAATCTTGCCTGTTGAAAAATAAACCTCATTTGGTCATTCCATGAGAGTATCTTGGTCAGCCTATGAAGGAGTGATGCTAGAGCTGTGAAATCTTGCATGTTAAAAAATAAACCTCATTTGGTCATTCCATGAGAGTATCTTGGTCAACCTATGAAGGAGTGATGCTAGAGCTGTGAAATCTTGCATGTTCCATGAAATTATCTTGGTCAGCCTATGAAGGAGTGATGCTAGAGCTATGAAATCTTGCATGTTGTAAAATAAACCTCATTTGGTCATTCCATGAGAGTATCTTGGTCAGCCTATGAAGGAGTGATGCTAGAGCTGTGAAATCTTGCATGTTGAAAAATAAACCTCATTTGGTCATTCCATGAGAGTATCGTTGTCAAAGTATGAAGGAGTGATGCTAGAGCTGTGAAATCTTGCATGTTCCATGGGAGTATCTTGGTCAGCCTATGAAGGAGTGATGCTAGAGCTATGAAATCTTGCATGTTGTAAAATAAACCTCATTTGGTCATTCCATGAGAGTATCTTGGTCAACCTATGAAGGAGTGATGCTAGAGCTGTGAAATCTTGCATGTTCCATGAGAGTATCTTGGTCAGCCTAGGAAGGAGTGATGCTAGGGCTGTGAAATCTTGCATGTTGAAAAATAAACCTCATTTGGTCATTCCATGAGAGTATCTTGGTCAGCCTATGAAGGAGTGATGCTAGAGCTGTGAAATCTTGCATGTTGAAAAATAAACCTCATTTGGTCATTCCATGAGAGTATCTTGGTCAACCTATGAAGGAGTGATGCTAGTGCTGTGAAATCTTGCATGTTCCATGAGAGTATCTTGGTCAGCCTATGAAGGAGTGATGCTAGAGCTGTGAAATCTTGCATGTTGAAAAATAAACCTCATATGGTCATTCCATGAGAGTATCTTGGTCAACCTATGAAGGAGTGATGCTAGAGCTGTGAAATCTTGCATGTTCCATGAGAGTATCTTGGTCAGCCTAGGAAGGAGTGATGCTAGAGCTGTGAAATCTTGCATGTTGAAAAATAAACCTCATTTGATCATTCCATGAGAGTATCTTGGTCAGCCTATGAAGGAGTGATGCTAGAGCTGTGAAATCTTGCATGTTGAAAAATAAACCTCATTTGGTCATTCCATGAGAGTATCTTGGTCAACCTATGAAGGAGTGATGCTAGAGCTGTGAAATCTTGCATGTTCCATGAAAGTATCTTGGTCAGCCTATGAAGGAGTGATGCTAGAGCTATGAAATCTTGCATGTTGTAAAATAAACCTCATTTGGTCATTCCATGAGAGTATCTTGGTCAGCCTATGAAGGAGTGATGCTAGAGCTGTGAAATCTTGCATGTTGAAAAATAAACCTCATTTGGTCATTCCATGAGAGTATCTTGGTCAACCTATGAAGGAGTGATGCTAGAGCTGTGAAATCTTGCATGTTCCATGAGAGTATCTTGGTCAGCCTAGGAAGGAGTGATGCTAGAGCTGTGAAATCTTGCCTGTTGAAAAATAAACCTCATTTGGTCATTCCATGAGAGTATCTTGGTCAGCCTATGAAGGAGTGATGCTAGAGCTGTGAAATCTTGCATGTTGAAAAATAAACCTCATTTGGTCATTCCATGAGAGTATCTTGGTCAACCTATGAAGGAGTGATGCTAGAGCTGTGAAATCTTGCATGTTGAAAAATAAACCTCATTTGGTCATTCCATGAGAGTATCTTTGTCAAAGTATGAAGGAGTGATGCTAGAGCTGTGAAATCTTGCATGTTCCATGGGAGTATCTTGGTCAGCCTATGAAGGAGTGATGCTAGAGCTATGAAATCTTGCATGTTGTAAAATAAACCTCATTTGGTCATTCCATGAGAGTATCTTGGTCAACCTATGAAGGAGTGATGCTAGTGCTGTGAAATCTTGCATGTTCCATGAGAGTATCTTGGTCAGCCTAGGAAGGAGTGATGCTAGGGCTGTGAAATCTTGCATGTTGTAAAATAAACCTCATTTGGTCATTCCATGAGAGTATCTTGGTCAACCTATGAAGGAGTGATGCTAGTGCTGTGAAATCTTGCATGTTCCATGAGAGTATCTTGGTCAGCCTAGGAAGGAGTGATGCTAGGGCTGTGAAATCTTGCATGTTGAAAAATAAACCTCATTTGGTCATTCCATGAGAGTATCTTGGTCAGCCTATGAAGGAGTGATGCTAGAGCTGTGAAATCTTGCATGTTGAAAAATAAACCTCATTTGGTCATTCCATGAGAGTATCTTGGTCAACCTATGAAGGAGTGATGCTAGTGCTGTGAAATCTTGCATGTTCCATGAGAGTATCTTGGTCAGCCTATGAAGGAGTGATGCTAGAGCTGTGAAATCTTGCATGTTGAAAAATAAACCTCATTTGGTCATTCCATGACAGTATCTTGGTCAACCTATGAAGGAGTGATGCTAGCGCTGTGAAATCTTGCATGTTCCATGAGAGTATCTTGGTCAGCCTAGGAAGGAGTGATGCTAGAGCTGTGAAATCTTGCATGTTGAAAAATAAACCTCATTTGGTCATCCCATGAGAGTATCTTGGTCAGCCTATGAAGGAGTGATGCTAGAGCTGTGAAATCTTGCCTGTTGAAAAGTAAACCTCATTTGGTCATTCCAAGTGAGTATCTTGGTCAGCCTACCTTCGTATATTATATATATCATTGAATACTTCCAGTGTCACTAATCTATGATTTGAGGGATATTTAGTCGCCATTTCTAGTATTTTTAACAGCTGAAGAGGGTTTTCATCAGTTTTGTAAGGTATTGTAGGGGTAACTGTTGGATAGGGCATATATTTGAATGTTGTTTAACCACTAAAACTATCATTATTATAATATTTCAGTGGCTGCCATTTCTAGCATTCAGTAGACTCTTCGTTTTGTTGTCTTTCATTATATATATATATACATACATATATGTATATATATATACATACATATATATACATGCATATATATATATATACATACATATATATATATATATGCATACATACATGTATATATATATACATATATATATATATACATATACATATCTATATAAATATATATACATACATATATATATACATATACATACATATATATACTTACATATATATATATACATATATATATATGTGTGTGTGTGTGTGTGTGTGTGTGTGTGTGTGTGTGAATAGGCTGACCAAGATACTCTCATGGCATGACCAAATGAGGTTTATTTTTCACCATGCAAGATTTCACAGCTCTAGCATCACTCCTTCATAGGCTGACCAAGATACTCTCATGGAATGACCAAATGAGGTTTATTTTTCAACATGCAAGATTTCACAGCTCTAGCATCACTCCTTCATAGGCTGACCAAGATACTCTCATGGAATGACCAAATGAGGTCTATTTTTCAACATGCAAGATTTCACAGCTCTAGCATCACTCCTTCATAGGCTGACCAAGATACTCTCATGGAATGACCAAATGAGGTCTTTTTTTCAACATGCATGATTGCACAGCCCTAGCATCACTCCTTCATAGTGAGCCTATGAACTTTTAAGCCTACCTTCGTATATGTAAACAATGTATTTATTTAATATACAAATAATTACTAAGAAATTCGAAATAATTTTTGCACCCATTTTTGCGATTAAGTAAAGACGGAGTTATCGTTCTTGAGATTTCGGCTCGGAGAAATTTGAGGAACTGATGTCGCTAAATGGCCAAATCATTTACCTGCCCCGTTGCACCATGGGAGGGTAATGGCTGCCTTTTATTTTTTAAACGATGGCACCTTCTTTAGTTTCTTTAGCAGCATCTTGTTCCTTGTTTCATATAAGTAAATAATAAAAACATTTTGGCGAGAAAGATATTAAAAAGTCTGCCGTGGTTTAAAAAAAATAAAAGGCAGCCATTACCCCTCCCATGGTGCAACGGGGCAGGTAAATGATTTGGCCATTTAGCGACATCAGTTCCTCAAATTTCTCCGAGCCGAAATCTCAAGAACGATAACTCCGTCTTTACTTAATCGCAAAAATTATTTCGAATTTCTTAGTAATTATTTGTATATTAAATTGTTTACATATACGAAGGTAGGCTTAAAAGTTCATAGGCTCACTACGAAGGAGTGATGCTAGAGCTGTGAAATCTTGCATGTTGAAAAATAAACCTCATTTGGTCATTGCATGAGAGTATCTTGGCCAGCCTATGAAGGAGTGATGCTAGAGCTGTGAAATCTTGCATGTTGAAAAATAAACCTCATTTGGTCATTCCATGAGAGTATCTTGGTCAGACTATGAAGGAGTGATGCTAGGGCTGTGAAATCTTGCATGTTGAAAAATAAACCTCATTTGGTCATTCCATGAGAGTATCTTGGTCAGGCTATGAAGGAGTGATGCTAGGGCTATGAAATCTTGCATGTTGAAAAATAAACCTCATTTGGTCATTCCATGAGATTATCTTGGTCAGTTTATGAAAGGAGTGATGCTAGAGCTGTGAAATCTTGCATGTTGAATAATAATTGTTTGTATTTTGGGCACAAGGCCAGCAAAAACCCAGTACTGTACTGGTACTTTATTTTATCGACCCCGTAAGGATTAAAGGCAAAGTCAACCTCGTCGGGACTTGAACTCAGATCGTAAAGGGACGTAACTTAGCTGGAAAGCATGGCGTCCGACCCTCGACCGATACTACCAATCCACTCATTTGGTCATTCCATGAGAGTATTTTGGTCAGCCTACCCTCGTATATTATATTATATCATTGAATTTGTTCTAAATATTTCCAGCGTCACTATTCTGTGATTTGAGGGATGTTTACTCGCCATTTCTAGTATTTTTAACCGCTGAAGAGTGTTTTCATCAGTTTCGTAATGTATTGTAGGGTTAACTGTTGAATATGGCATATATTTGAGTGTTGTTTAACCACTAAAACTATCATTATTTTTAAAATAATGCAGTGGCTGACATTTCTAGCATTCAGTAGACTCTTCGTTTTGTTGTCTTTCATCTAAGGGAAACAACTCATTCAACTTACTATTTTGTAAAATCTTACCTTTCACTTTACTAAGTTGCTCTCTTTATGAATTTCACAATTATACAGATTATTAATTGAGATTTCGTAGGGATACTTTAAGGTCCCAGAAGTTGTTGATTTTTCTAATTAGGTCACACTGATTTTTCTGAAATCAGTGTTAGTCGTTTAGTTTACATATTGAGACCCACATAGTATATACATATTTACGGACACACACACACATATATATATATATATATATATAAATATATATATATTTACATGCATATATACATATATAAGGCGGCTGCCAACTCGTTTCCGAGTAAGGCCACTACTTTATATCCATGTAGGAGAACCCCTACCGATACGCTGAACGAGTGACTCTTTATTCCAACCAGCGACTTGAAAACTCCGGTACAAACACTACACTTGTGACAATTATTGACACATAGTGCTGGGCCCATGGTACCATGTGACGACAAGTGCAGAGAGATCTCCAGATATAAAGCAATGCCTGTGCCGTGAAGCTTTTATAGTGAGCAAAGGCACTGCACAAAGCCAGTCCCACTCTCTTAACCAAGATGATATTTACCAAAAAGAAGAACAAGTCAACATCATTGGATACCATCAGAGTTGCAGGTGTTATATCAGAGTTTTCCTTCTCCTAGAATTCTGCCTTGACAAAGGCTAAGGGGTCATCTCTCTCGGTGATTTTGGATGGCCATTGACTCTTAAGAGCTCCTTTTCCCTTTGACAGATTTTGTTTTTAGTCCTGCAGGATGTCCAAAGTCACCCTCCTCACCAAGAAACCTTGGTGGGGTTGCCAGTTTAGTCACCAACGACCTGACCATGGGACAGGTTGTATTGTGATACATGTTACCAGTAGCACCAACTGGTGACCTGACATATGCACATACATATATATATACACATATATACACACATACATACATATATATACACACACATACATATACCCATATATATACGCATCGCGCTCCTCACACAGGCATCATATAACCAGCCTTTCGTACGCAGGGAGAAACCCTTCTTCGTCAGCAGAGGAACAGCTCCCTAAACTTCTCCCAACCCGTCCTTTTTCTAGATACTACGGCCTCGGACCCCCCCCCCCCCATGCTAATCTGATCTAGGTACCGGAAGCTATCCACCACTTCTATAGCACCCGCCTGCATTTGAAAAATGTGTCTTTCAATGCGACTTCTACTAATTTCCCTGTACACGTATTTCTCCCTATCTGTTAGTTTGCCTGCTATCCTACTACATCTCTTGTGTACCCAGGATCTGCATTGTGTGCATTTTATAGAATTTATGCCAGTTCCTTTTCTGCATATCGAACATGTCCATTTCCCTGACGGAATCAGAGTTTTGTCCTCTTTTCTACTCATCAACACTTTTGTCTTAGCTAGATTCACTCTCAGTCCTCTTGCTTCCAACTGCTGTTTCCATAGCCAGAATTTCATCTCTAGCTCCTCTACTGATTCTGCTATAAGAACCAGATCGTCAGCATAGAGAAGTTCCCATGGACAGCCAGTCTTAAACTCCTCTGTTATGGCTTGGAGGACTATAATGAACAAGAGCGGGCTGAAGACCGAACCTTGATGCACTCCTACTAAGATGTTTGCCTACGACTAGTCTCGCAGAGGCATCTCTCCATATCACCTCTTGCATGCAGCACACATCCACATGCCTTCTCTCCACTATTTCAGCAGATCTACCTGAGACAGTGCCAACATTAAGTGTTGCAACTCCGAGATGCGACGTCTTCATATTTTTTGGTTCCTATATACTTGTTGCTGTGCTAATAATCGTTTTGGCATTGATACACTATATATCATCATCATCATCATTTTACGTCCGCTTTTCTCTGCTTGCAAGGGTGGGACGGGTCTTATTCAGCACAGCATCTCTCCACTCGTCACGGTCCTTCGTCATCTCCACCGTGAGCTTCAATGATCTGAGATCTGGCCTCACCACCTCCGCCCATGTTTTTCGTGGTCTACATCTACCACGTCTTCCTTCAACTGGCAATTCCTGGCACTTGTTCACCCATCGGTCATCCTCCATGCACATCACATGTCCATACCACCTCAGTCTCCTCTCCCGTACACTACATTCTATCCCTCTCAGACACAGTTTCTCTCTCAACACATTTATGCTGGGTCGTTCACGCACATCCAACGGAGCATGCTTGCCTCATTTCTCTCCATAATCATATATATATATATATATAATTATTTATATATATATACATACATATACACATCTTTCTCTCTCTCTCTCTCTCTCTATATATATATATATATACATATATACACACACACACACACACACAAGACTGACACTTACACCATTACCCCAACCAACAACACCACAGGAAGAAATATAGATTTAAAAAATGTTCAATATGTTTTAATTCAAACTTTTTAATGTTGTTACACATTAACCATCTCTGGACCATTTATTTGAAACTTTCTGAAATCTGCAGAATTATTTTTTATTTTGGATTACTCAGCATGGAGAGTTTGGAACTTATGAAGATTTTAAGACTAATTTTGCTGTATTTTGAGGACATGAAGGGCCTCTGGTTATGAGAGTTTACAGGGCCTCATGTTATATATGATGGCATATAGGGCCTCACGTTATAAATGATGGCATATAGGGCAGAAGAAAGGAGCTGATCATCAGATCAGTCCAGTGAAACAATGTTTCTATTGGTCTTTCCATTACTGATACTATCTGTCAGTCACAACTCCTGTCAGAAGAAAGGAGCTGATCATCAGATCAGACCAAGGAAACAATGTTTCTATTGGTCTTTTCATTACTGATACTATCTGTCAGTTACAACTCCTGGCAGAAGAAAGGAGCTGATCATCAGATCAGACCAAGGAAACAATGTTTCTATTGGTCTTTCCATTACTGATACTATCTGTCAGTCACAACTCCTGTCAGAAGAAAGGAGCTGATCATCAGATCAGACCAAGGAAACAATGTTTCTATTGGTCTTTCCATTACTGATACTATCTGTCAGTCACAACTCCTGTCAGAAGAAAGGAGCTGATCATCAGATCAGACCAAGGAAACAATGTTTCTATTGGTCTTTCCATTACTGATACTATCTGTCAGTTACAACTCCTGGCAGAAGAAAGGAGCTGATCATCAGATCAGACCAAGGAAACAATGTTTCTATTGGTCTTTCCATTACTGATACTATCTGTCAGTCACAACTCCTGGCAGAAGAAAGGAACTGATGATCAGATCAGACCAAGGAAACAATGTTTCTATTGGTCTTTCCATTACTGATACTATCTGTCAGTCACAACTCCTGGCAGAAGAAAGGAGCTGATCATCAGATCAGACCAAGGAAACAATGTTTCTATTGGTCTTTCCATTACTGATACTATCTGTCAGTCACAACTCCTGGCAGAAGAAAGGAGCTGATCATCAGATCAGACCAAGGAAACAATGTTTCTATTGGTCTTTCCATTACTGATACTATCTGTCAGTTACAACTCCTGGCAGAAGAAAGGAGCTGATCATCAGATCAGACCAAGGAAACAATGTTTCTATTGGTCTTTCCATTACTGATACTATCTGTCAGTTACAACTCCTGGCAGAAGAAAGGAGCTGATCATCAGATCAGACCAAGGAAACAATGTCTCCATTGGTCTTTCCATTACTGATACTATCTGTCAGTCACAACTCCTGGCAGAAGAAAGGAACTGATGATCAGATCAGACCAAGGAAACAATGTTTCTATTGGTCTTTCCATTACTGATACTATCTGTCAGTTACAACTCCTGGCAGAAGAAAGGAGCTGATCATCAGATCAGACCAAGGAAACAATGTTTCTATTGGTCTTTCCATTACTGATACTATCTGTCAGTCACAACTCCTGGCAGAAGAAAGGAGCTGATCATCAGATCAGACCAAGGAAACAATGTTTCTATTGGTCTTTCCATTACTGATACTATCTGTCAGTCACAACTCCTGGCAGAAGAAAGGAGCTGATCATCAGATCAGACCAAGGAAACAATGTTTCTATTGGTCTTTCCATTACTGATACTATCTGTCAGTTACAACTCCTGGCAGAAGAAAGGAGCTGATCATCAGATCAGACCAAGGAAACAATGTTTCTATTGGTCTTTCCATTACTGATACTATCTGTCAGTCACAACTCCTGTCAGAAGAAAGGAGCTGATCATCAGATCAGACCAAGGAAACAATGTTTCTATTGGTCTTTCCATTAGTGATACTATCTGTCAGTCACAACTCCTGGTAGAAGAAAGGAACTGATGATCAGATCAGACCAAGGAAACAATGTGTCCATTGGTCTTTCCATTACTGATACTATCTGTCAGTCACAACTCCTGGTAGAAGAAAGGAACTGATGATCAGATCAGACCAAGGAAACAATGTGTCCATTGGTCTTTCCATTACTGATACTGTCTGTCAGTCACAACTCCTGGCAGAAGAAAGGAACTGATGATCAGATCAGACCAAGGAAACAATGTGTCCATTGGTCTTTCCATTACTGATACTGTCTGTCAGTCACAACTCCTGGCAGAAGAAAGGAACTGATGATCAGATCAGACCAAAGAAACAATGTGTCCATTGGTCTTTCCATTACTGATACTGTCTGTCAGAACATGAAATAGAATATTTTGTGCAGAAACAAAACATGCTGACCTTGTCAAGGAATCTATCCCTAATTCACTGAACTGAAACCCTTTCCGTAAAAAATAACATATGGAGCCTATAAACATACAACACCCTCCACTTATTTTATCTGCAATTTTACTGAGAGAAGAAGAAAGAGATGGAGTGAAAAGGGGTATGTCTTATACGCCATCAAATATAATTTTACTGAGGGTGGGGTTGTGTCTTATACGCCATCAAATACAACATTTATTGACTGAAAGAGAGACAGAGAGAATGAACATATAATTTCATTGCATAAAATTTTGAATTATTTTAGTAAAAGGGTGGGAGAGTGTGGGGCGAGGTGCAGAAGTAAAATAAAATATTTTGTGTGCAGATGAGGTAATTATATACCAAATATGGGAGGAATGTGTGGGTGTTGTTATGTGTACGTATATATGTGTATGTATATATATATATATATATATGTACACACATATATATATATATATATATATATATATATGTAAGCTAATCTCGAGGGGATTTGAACTCAGAATGTAAAGGGCCGTAACTCTATGCCGTGAGGTACTTGGTCCAACGCTCTACCGATTCTGCCAACAACAACAATAATAATTGAGGTCCAAAAAATATGGATCACTGGAAATGTTGGGGTCACACATGTAGTGTTAGAACAGTTAGGGATCTAGGATAGTGGAACCTTGGTCCTTGAACTTAATCAAGCCTGAAGGCCCTTCCTCACTGGAGATCTTGGGGTCACATATGTAGTGTTAGAACATCTAGGGATCTAGGGTAGTGGAACCTTGGACCTTGAACTTAATCAAGCCCTGAAGGCCCTTCCTCACTGGAGATCTTGGGGTCACACATGTGTTAGAACATCTAGGGATCTAGGATAGTGGAACCTCGGTCCTTGATCTTAATCAATCCCTGAAGGCCCTTCCTCACTGGAGATCTTGGGGTCACACATGTGTTAGAACGTCTAGGGATCTAGGGTAGTGGAACCTCGGACCTTGAACTTAATCAATCCCTGAAGGCCCTTCCTCACTGGAGATCTTGGGGTCACACGTGTTAGAACATCTAGGGATCTAGGATAGTGGAACCTCGGTCCTTGATCTTAATCAATCCCTGAAGGCCCTTCCTCACTAGAAATATTTGGAAACAGAAATGTTAAGAGAGGAATATATACATGGAGAAAAATGGGTTTTGGTTTAGGGTTTTTACTGACTGGAGCAATAATGGTCTTTTTACATATATATATATATCATATATATATATATATATATATATATATATATATAATATGTATGTATATCATATTTATGATATATATATACATATATATATAATATGTATGTATATATCATATTTATGATATATATATATATACATATATATATATATATATATATATATATGTATGTATATATCATATTTATGATATATATATACATATATATATTATATATATATATTATATATATATATATTATATATTATATATATATATATTATATATTATATATATATATATATATATAATATGTATGTATATATCATATTTATGATATATATATACATATATATATATATTATATATCATATATTACATATATATATGTATGTATATATCATATATATGATATATATATACATATATATATATATTATATATCATATATTACATATATATATAATATGTATGTATATATCATATATATATATATATATACATATATATATATTATATATCATATATTACATATATTATATATATAATAAATATATACATATATCTATTATATATATATATATATATATAATATACATAAATAACACACACATATATATATATATACACACACACATATATATACATGAAGAAAATAATATAAAGCCAAGCAAAAGCAAAAAAAAAAAAAAAAAATACAAAAAAAATGTCCAATGGTTTTTGTTTGTTTTTAATTAGTTAATTATTGTTTTGTTAATGAGTTTAGGTGATGTGGGGTGGGGGGGGGGGGATAATAATGGTACTAATCACTTTATTGGATAATGAAGGAGAGAGAAGAGGAGGAGGTGGAGAAGAAAGCAAAGAAGGAGAAGAAAAAGAAAAGAAAAAAAAGAAGTGAAGAAGAAAAAGAAGAAGGAAGAAGAAAAAGAAGGAGAAGGAAGAAGAAAAAGAAGAAATAGAAGAAAAAGAAGAAGGAAGAAGAAAAAGATTAGATGTTTTTGACATTTCAACAGAATATCTCTGAAGGTTGAAAAGTATATATATATATACATATATATAAATGTGCGTGAATATATATATATATAAATGTGCGTGTATATATATATATATATATAAATGTGCTTATATATATATATATATATATATATATATATATATATATATATATATATATATATATGTATGTATGTATAAAGAAGTGCGTTTGCAGCCCAACTATATGATAAAGTTATATCTGTATAAACTCAGAGTGTATAACCAAGACTGCACCAGTGTGTATATAAATATATACACATATCTAATATGTAGACATACAGAAAATACAAATTTCCCTGTAATTCATTTTCAGACCTAATTGGTCCCTCATAAGAACAAGTGTATGTGTGTGTGTGTATATATATATATATATAATCATCATCATTTAATGTCTATCTTCCACTCTAGCATGGGTTAGACAGGTTTGTCCCCATTTAGAAGTAGGTTGGGTCGAGTGACCATGTCTCGCTCATATAGGACTGTTTCTGGCTGGTTTTCTACGGGTGGATGCCCTACCTAGCACCAACCACATTTACAGAGT
>OZ024765.1:19977356-19987356 GCA_964016885.1 Eledone cirrhosa
CTAGACTTCAAGAGGGTCCGAAAATGTCTGAGCCTGTCCGAGCATGTCCGAGGCAGTGTCCTAGACATCAAGAGTATCCAAGCATGTCTGAGCCTGTCCTACCAAGTCTGAGCCTGTCTGAGACAGTGCTCTAGACTTCAAGAGTGTCTGAGCCTGTCTGAGACAGTGCCCTAGACTTCAAGAGTGTCCGAGCCTGTCTGAGACAGTGCCCTAGACTTCAAGAGTGTCCGAGCATGTCTGAGACAGAGTCCTAGACTTCAAGAGTGTCCGAGCCTGTCTGAGACAGTGCCCTAGACTTCAAGAGTGTCCGAGCCTGTCTGAGACAGTGTCCTAGACTTCAAGAGTGTCCGAGCATGTCTGAGACAGTGCCCTAGACTTCAAGACTGTCCAAGACAGTGTCCTAGACTTCAAGAGTGTCCGAGCATGTCTGAGACAGTGCCCTAGACTTCAAGACTGTCCAAGACAGTGTCCTAGACTTCAAGAGTGTCCGAGCATGTCTGAGACAGTGTCCTAGACTTCAAGAGTGTCCGAGCATGTCTGAGACAGTGTCCTAGACTTCAAGACTGTCCAAGACAGTGGCCTAGACTCACAAATGTTTATATCTATTATCATTACAGCAAGAATGGCCCGCGTGATTGGGTCTACCCTGAAGATGCGCCTGTAAGCTGGTTGATTTAAAGAGGAGAGGGTATACTCCCGGAACGTTGGGTGGCTCAGGATTGGGGGGGGGGATTCCCGAGTCGCCTCTGGGTGCTTCTCCTCTCCCTGGGGTATCTTTCTTATATTGTCTTTCTCATGTTCACTTTTGACTCAATTCTATTGTAACCTCCCCTCCACTGACCCTATCTTCGTACCTCCCCTACACCAAGGCCCCTGTGGCCAATAAAGTAACAATTATTAATAATATTATTATTATTATTATTTTTAAGTTTTTGTCCCAGAACCAACAACAACAAAAATGTTAAAAATATTGGAAAACAAAACAAAACAGAAAACAAAACAAAGGGAAAACAAATTATTAAAACAAGTCTTTTTTTTGTCGTTATTTTCCTCTCCGTGACCTTTGACCCCAGATATAACACTGACCCCCCACCATCCCCAGGTGAACGTAGGTTAGGTGTGAATTATTGGAAATATATATATATATTAAAAGTTAAAAATAATAAAATAACCCCCCCCCCCTCTTCCTTAGTACACGTGCAGTTATCTGCCCCTTAGTACACGTGTAGTTATCCGCCCTTAGTACACATGTAGTTATCTCCCCCTTAGTTCATGTGTACTTATCCGCCCCTTAGCACACTAGTTATCCGCCCTTAGTACACGTGCAGTTATCTCCCCCTTAGTTCATTTGTACTTATCTGCCCCTTAGCACACGTCTAGTTATCCGGCCCTTAGTACACATGCAGTTATCTCCCCCTTAGTTCATTTGTACTTATCCGCCCCTTAGCACACGTCTAGTTATCCGCCCTTAGTACACGTGCAGTTATCTCCCCCTTAGTTCATTTGTACTTATCCGCCCCTTAGCACACGTCTAGTTATCCGCCCTTAGTACACGTGCAGTTATCTCCCCCTTAGTTCATTTGTACTTATCCGCCCCTTAGTTCATGTGTACTTATCCGCCCTTAGTACACATGCAGTTATCTCCCCCTTAGTTCATTTGTACTTATCCGCCCCTTAGCACACGTCTAGTTATCCGTCCTTAGTACACGTGCAGTTATCTCCCCCTTAGTTCATTTGTACTTATCCGCCCCTTAGCACACGTCTAGTTATCCGCCCTTAGTACACATGCAGTTATCTCCCCCTTAGTTCATTTGTACTTATCTGCCCCTTAGCACGTCTAGTTATCTCCCCCTTAGTTCATGTGTACTTATCCGCCCCTTAGCACACATCTAGTTATCCGCCCCTTAGTACATGTGTAGTTATCTGCCCCTCTTTTTTTGTTTTGTTTTGTTTCTTTGTTGTCCAGCTCACACATCATCATCACCACCACCACCACCACCACCACCATTACCATCATCATTGTCATCAGCATACAACACCGTCATCATCATCATCATCGTTATCATCATCATCATCATCATCATCATCCTGAAAGCCCCCCCCCCCATTCCCCCAGCTCCCCCCCCCCCGACCCACCTTCATCTCTGTGTGTGTGTGTGTGTGTGTGTGTGTCTGTGTCTATGTGTGAGTGCAAGCGTTACTTTTTCTTTTTCTTGCCGCTACTTGTGGAGTTTAGCGAACCCTTCGTCGTTGTTGAGGCTGGCATGGGGGTGCGTTGCTCCTCCAACCGGCTCGACTGCACCTTCTGTATCAGGCTAAAGAAGTCTTCATCGGGGACGGTCGGTGCCGACCGGTCGATGTCTGTTGGGAGAGAACTGCGTTGGTCTTCCAACCGGCTGCCCTGTAAACGAAGAGAACAAGAATTAATATCAATCTTAATATTGATGTAATATGTGATTAAATATGATGAATATGTGATTAAATATGATTAATATGTGATTAAATATGATTAATATGTGATTAAATATGATTAATATGTGATTAAATATGATTAAATATGATTAATATGTGATTAAATATGATTAATATGTGATTAAATATGATTAATATGTGATTAAATATGATTAATATGTGATTAAATATGATTAATATGTGATTAAATATGATTAATATGTGATAAAATATGATTAATATGTGATTAAATATGATTAATATGTGATTAAATATGATTAATATGTGATTAAATATGATTAATATGTGATTAAATATGATTAAATATGATTAATATGTGATTAAATATGATTAATATGTGATTAAATATGATTAAATATGATTAATATGTGATTAAATATGATTAATATGTGATTAAATATGATTAAATATGATTAATATGTGATTAAATATGATTAATATGTGATTAAATATGATTAAATATGATTAATATGTGATTAAATATGATTAATATGTGATTAAATATGATTAAATATGATTAATATGTGATTAAATATGATTAATATGTGATTAAATATGATTAATATGTGATTAAATATGATTAATATGTGATTAAATATGATTAAATATGATTAATATGTGATTAAATATGATTAATATGTGATTAAATATGATTAATATGTGATTAAATATGATTAATATGTGATTAAATATGATTAATATGTGATTAAATATGATTAATATGTGATTAAATATGATGAATATGTGATTAAATATGATTAATATGTGATTAAATATGATTAATATGTGATTAAATATGATTAATATGTGATTAAATATGATTAATATGTGATTAAATATGATGAATATGTGATTAAATATGATTAATATGTGATTAAATATGATTAATATGTGATTAAATATGATTAATATGTGATTAAATATGATTAATATGTAATTAAATATGATTAATATGTGATTAAATATGATTAATATGTGATTAAATATGATTAATATGTGATTAATATGATTAATATGTGATTAAATATGATTAATATGTGATAAAATATGATTAATATGTGATTAAATATGATTAATATGTGATTAAATATGATTAATATGTGATTAAATATGATTAAATATGATTAATATGTGATTAAATATGATTAATATGTGATTAAATATGATTAATATGTGATTAAATATGATTAATATGTGATTAAATATGATTAATATGTGATTAAATATGATTAATATGTGATTAAATATGATTAATATGTAATTAAATATGATTAATATGTGATTAAATATGATTAATATGTGATTAAATATGATTAATATGTGATTAATATGATTAATATGTGATTAAATATGATTAATATGTGATTAAATATGATTAATATGTGATTAAATATGATTAATATGTGATTAAATATGATGAATATGTGATTAAATATGATGAATATGTGATTAAATATGATGAATATGTGATTAAATATGATTAATATGTGATTAAATATGATTAAATATGATTAATATGTGATTAAATATGATTAATATGTGATTAAATATGATTAATATGTGATTAAATATGATTAAATATGATTAATATGTGATTAAATATGATTAATATGTGATTAAATATGATTAATATGTGATAAAATATGATTAATATGTGATTAAATATGATTAATATGTGATTAATATGTGATTAAATATGATTAATATGTGATTAAATATGATTAATATGTGATAAAATATGATTAATATGTGATTAAATATGATTAATATGTGATTAAATATGATTAATATGTGATTAAATATGATTAATATGTGATTAAATATGATTAATATGTGATTAAATATGATTAATATGTGATTAAATATGATTAATATGTGATTAAATATGATTAATATGTGATTAAATATGATTAATATGTGATTAAATATGATTAATATGTGATTAAATATGATTAATATGTGATTAAATATGATTAATATGTGATTAATATGATTAATATGTGATTAAATATGATTAATATGTGATTAAATATGATTAATATGTGATTAAATATGATTAATATGTGATTAAATATGATTAATATGTGATTAAATATGATTAATATGTGATAAAATATGATTAATATGTGATTAAATATGATTAATATGTGATTAAATATGATTAATATGTGATTAAATATGATTAATATGTGATTAAATATGATTAATATGTGATTAAATATGATTAATATGTAATTAAATATGATTAATATGTGATTAAATATGATTAATATGTGATTAAATATGATTAATATGTGATTAAATATGATTAATATGTGATTAAATATGATTAAATATGATTAATATGTGATTAAATATGATTAATATGTGATTAAATATGATTAATATGTGATTAAATATGATTAATATGTGATTAAATATGATTAATATGTGATTAAATATGATTAAATATGATTAATATGTGATTAAATATGATTAATATGTGATTAAATATGATTAATATGTGATTAATATGATTAATATGTGATTAAATATGATTAATATGTGATTAAATATGATTAAATATGATTAATATGTGATTAAATATGATTAATATGTGATTAAATATGATTAATATGTGATTAATATGATTAATATGTGATTAAATATGATTAATATGTGATTAAATATGATTAATATGTGATTAAATATGATTAATATGTGATTAAATATGATTAATATGTGATTAAATATGATTAATATGTGATTAAATATGATTAATATGTGATTAAATATGATTAATATGTGATAAAATATGATTAATATGTGATTAAATATGATTAATATGTGATTAAATATGATTAATATGTGATTAAATATGATTAATATGTGATTAAATATGATTAATATGTGATTAAATATGATTAATATGTAATTAAATATGATTAATATGTGATTAAATATGATTAATATGTGATTAAATATGATTAATATGTGATTAAATATGATTAATATGTGATTAAATATGATTAATATGTAATTAAATATGATTAATATGTGATTAAATATGATTAATATGTGATTAAATATGATTAATATGTGATTAAATATGATTAATATGTGATTAAATATGATTAATACGTGATTAAATATGATTAATACGTGATTAAATATGATTAATACGTGATTAAATATGATTAATATGTGATTAAATATGATTAATATGTGATTAAATATGATTAATATGTGATTAAATATGATTAATATGTGATTAAATATGATTAATATGTGATTAAATATGATTAATATGTGATTAAATATGATTAATATGTGATTAAATATGATTAATATATGATAAAATATGATTAATATGTGATTAAATATGATTAATATGTGATTAAATATGATTAATATGTGATTAAATATGATTAATATGTGATTAAATATGATTAATATGTGATTAAATATGATTAATATGTGATTAAATATGATTAATATGTGATTAAATATGATTAATATGTGATTAAATATGATTAATATGTGATTAAATATGATTAATATGTAATTAAATATGATTAATATGTGATTAAATATGATTAATATGTGATTAAATATGATTAATATGTGATTAATATGATTAATATGTGATTAAATATGATTAATATGTGATTAAATATGATTAATATGTGATTAAATATGATTAATATTTGATTAAATATGATTAATATGTGATTAAATATGATTAATATGTGATTAAATATGATTAATATGTGATTAAATATGATTAATATGTGATTAAATATGATTAATGTGATTAAATATGATTAATATGTGATTAATATGATTAATATGTGATTAAATATGATTAATATGTGATTAAATATGATTAATATGTGATTAAATATGATTAATATGTGATTAAATATGATTAATATGTAATTAAATATGATTAATATGTGATTAAATATGATTAATATGTGATTAAATATGATTAATATGTGATTAAATATGATTAATATGTGATTAAATATGATTAATATGTGATTAAATATGATTAATATGTGATTAAATATGATTAATATGTGATTAATATGATTAATATGTGATTAATATGATTAATATGTGATTAAATATGATTAATATGTGATTAAATATGATTAATATGTGATTAAATATGATTAATATGTGATTAAATATGATTAATATGTGATTAAATATGATTAATATGTGATTAAATATGATTAATATGTGATTAAATATGATTAATATGTGATTAAATATGATTAATATGTGATTAAATATGATTAATATGTGATTAAATATGATTAATATGTGATTAAATATGATTAATATGTGATTAAATATGATTAATATGTAATTAAATATGATTAATATGTGATTAAATATGATTAATATGTGATTAAATATGATTAATATGTGATTAAATATGATTAATATGTGATTAAATATGATTAATATGTGATTAAATATGATTAATATGTAATTAAATATGATTAATATGTAATTAAATATGATTAATATGTGATTAAATATGATTAATATGTGATTAAATATGATTAATATGTGATTAAATATGATTAATATGTGATTAAATATGATTAATATGTGATTAAATATGATTAATATGTGATTAAATATGATTAATATGTGATTAAATATGATTAATATGTGATTAAATATGATTAATATGTGATTAAATATGATTAATATGTGATTAAATATGATTAATATGTGATTAAATATGATTAATATGTGATTAAATATGATTAATATGTGATTAAATATGATTAATATGTAATTAAATATGATTAATATGTAATTAAATATGATTAATATGTGATTAAATATGATTAATATGTGATTAAATATGATTAATATGTGATTAAATATGATTAATATGTGATTGTTTGTTCCCTGAATATATACATATATAATGGAGGCACATGGCTTAGTAGTTAGAGCATTGGCCTTGCAATCGAAATATGTTGTGAGTTCAATTCTCAGACCGGGTGATGTGTTGTGTCCTTGAGCAAGACACTTTATTTCACATTGCTCCAGTTTACTCAGCTGTAGAAATGAGATAATAGGGACTGGGGTCCCTATCATTCCACTGCAAAGTGGTCGTGGAGGTGCCACAGCAAAAAAGCACCCAGCACTCACTGTAAATGAGGTTGGTGTTAGGAAGGGCATCCAGCTGTAGAAATCAAGCCAGAATCAGTTCCCATCCCACCCTTGCAGGCAGGGGAAAGCGGACGTAAAATGAAATGATGATGATGATGATACACATATACAGCGTGATTGAAAAGTAATTCCCTTTCAATGCCAAAAGGTACCTCACTATCCTCCAATATGAAATCTGACCAGTTATCAGTACTTGGGAGAATAACACCAACAATACCACCACCACCACCAACACCAACACCTCCACCCCCACGACCACCAACAGCACCACCACCAACACCCCCACACACCCACGACCACCACTGCCGCCACCAACAACAACCCCACCACCACCACCACCAACACCTCCACCCCCACGACCACCACCCCCATACACCCACCACCAACCCCACGACCACCAACAGCACCACCACCAACACCCCCACACCCCCACGGCCAACAACAACCCCACCACCACCACCACCATCAACACCACCACCACCAACAACACCTCCACCCCCACGACTACCAACAGCACCACCAACATCCCCACGACCACCATTGCCGCTACCAATAACAACCCCACCACCACCACCATCAACATCACCACCACCACCACCACCAACAACCCCACCAACAACAACAACAACAATTCTAATTATATCTTACTTGGCATCTCATTAACATATCAAAGAATTTATCGTCTGGAACTGTGTCGTCTTTCTTCTTCTCCAGATATGGTCTGATGACCGCTCTAGAGGTCAGCCCTGGGAACTGTGGTAGACTGGCCCGCTGGTCGTTCATACGTGAACTCTGTAAACCAACGATCATATCGATGAATTCCTCACCAGGAGTTGGAGCTGGAAAATACAAACAGATATATATATATATGTATATATAATATATAAGATCAAAAGATGGTTAAAAGAGTTCCATGTATTTTATTATGCGCATTTCAAAAACAAATATCATCATGCAATAACATTTGTGTTTTCATCAGATAAAATAGGAAGACATGATATGAAGGTTAAAAAACACTTGTGGATAGTGCAGTTTTAAATCAACATATGAAAAGTAGTTTTAGATTGATGTGTGATATTGGGAAAAAAAAAAACTCTTTGAACTCTTTTAACCATCTTTTGATCTTATATATTATGTATACTCCAGTCCTACAAACTGTAGAGTGCTTCTTATCCAATATCTGCATTGCTTTATTGTACTACAATAAAACTCACCTCCTACATATATGTATATATATTTACATATATATCTGGTAGAGAATGTTGAGAAGCCAGAGGGGGTCACTAATGTAGGCGGGAAGCCGCTAGAATTGGTTGAGGACTTCCTGTATTTGGGAGCAAAGATTGGGAATATGGAAGACCTGAAAATCCGCCTCTTCATTGCTGTAGTGGAGTCTGTGCTGCTGTACGGGTCTGAAACTCACTCAGATGGTAGATGGGTGCTACACGAGAATGCTGAGGATGGCTCTGAACATTAATTAGTATACACTGAGGATGAAAAACTCAGAGCTGTATGGGAGCCTCCCAAGGGTCAGCTCAAAAGTGACACAGAGGAGACTGAGGTTAACTGGACATGCTCACCGACATCCAGAGTTGACATTGCACTCAGTGCTCCTGTGGGATCCCCTATATGGACACATTGGAAGAGGGAGACCAAGGTTAACATATGTTGATGCCCTACGGACAGACACTGGTCTGTTGGAGACGCAGGATATGGCAGCGATAATGAGGGACAGAGACCGCTGGAGAGAACTCGTCCATGGATCTCGGGAATTTTACACGCCCTAGATATATATATATGTATGTATATATATATATATATATATATATATATATATATATATATATATATATATATATATATATATATATATATATATATGTGCGTATGTATATATATATATATATATATATAGGGCGAAAGAACTTTTAAGAGTCAACGGCCATCCAAAAGTGTGTAAATATGTATATACACATGTACATATGTATGTATATGTGTATGTATATGCGCGGGGACATAGAAATAGTAGAGCTGGACACCTGATCATGCGGTTAAACCACTGGGAGTGAAGGACCCCTAGCCTTTGTCAGGGCATTCTTCTAGGAGAAGGCAACTCAAGAAACTGGGATAACTCCGACATAAAACCTGCGGCTCAATAGTTACCGATGATGTTGATCTTTTCTTCTTTCCGGGTTATAGCTACTGTCTCTCAGAGTGTGGGATTGGCTCAGTGCACAGCCTTTCCTCACTTTAAAAAATATCTTCACGCACAGGCATTACACGATAGAATTAATTGATAATTATTAATAATGGTATATCGTGCAATGGCCATACTCGATAACGAGGG
>OZ024765.1:19992356-20009856 GCA_964016885.1 Eledone cirrhosa
GATAGACGGTAGCCATGGAGTAGGCAGACCCAGAAAAACATGGGATGAGCTGATAAACTCCGACCTCACACACTTACACCTCTCCAAGACAATGTCACTGGACCGAGACCTTTGGCGGTACTCAGTAACAGAGAAGACCCGCCATGCCAGTAGGCATCTCTAACAAAATACACCCCGTCCCGCCACCACCCCCACCCCATCCACACCACCCCGTTCTATGTGAAGTTATGTTGGTGCCGCGCCATCCAGGCCGAAACAAATGAGATCGTGTAGGTGTCACGACAAAAAAACACACTGTCCACGCTGTAATGTGGCCGTGTAGGCAACACGGTAAAAACCTCCCAGACCCACACTGTAAATGTGGTTGGTGTTAGGAAGGGCATCCAACTGTAGAAAACCTGCCAGACAGTCCTATGCGAGCAAGACAATCACTCTTGCCTCAAGTGGGACTACCCCCGTCCAAACCCATGCAAGCGTGGAACATGGACGTTAAACGTTGATGATGATGATGATGATACATATATATATATACATATATATATACATATATATATACATATATATATATACATATATATATATACATATATATATATATATATGTATACATATATATATATATACATACATACATATATATATATACATATATATACATACATATACACATATATATATGCATATACATATATATATATTTCGTTTCTGAATTTGTTTAGCAAGATTCTTTATCTGAAATCGAGTGTTGAAACCGATATTGTTATACTTTGGGAGGGTCATGTTGCAACATGACCCTCCCAAAGTATAACAAAATATATATATACATATATATATATACATATATATATATATATATATATATATATATACATATATATATATACATATATATATATATATATATATATACATATATATATATACACATATATATACACACATATATATACACATATATATACACATACATATATACATATATATATATATATATATATATATATATATATATATATATATATATATATATATATATATATGTATGTATATATAATAAAATGTTAGAGTATCGCGAGAGAGAATAGAGAGAAGAAGCGTTATAGAAGGAGACGATACAGATAATTAATTGCTATACATGGCTTAGTGGTTAGAGCATTGGCCTTGCAATCGAAAGGTTGTGAGTTCAATTCTCAGATCGGGTGATGTGTTGTTTCCTTGAGCAAGACACTTTATTTCACATTGCTCCAGTTTACTCAGCTGTAGAAATGAGATGATAGGGACTGTGGTCCCTATCATTCCACTGCAAAGTGATCGTGGAGGTGCCACGGCAAAAAAAGCACCCAGCACTCACTGTAAATGAGGTTGGTGTTAGGAAGGGCATCCAGCTGTAGAAATCAAGCCAGAATCAGTTCCCGTCCCACCCTTGCAAGCAGGGAAAAGCAGACGTAAAATGAAATGATGATGATGATGACTTACATTCATACCTTAACTGTGCCTCTGTAAACTGGCTTGACAAAGCATTATTAAATTAACACGTAGTAAATAGACTCAGGGGAATAAATAAATATTTTATAATAGTGGAAGGAAATTTAGCAGATAATTCCAAATAGCACCGGAATTACTCCCCTTTGTACACAAACATAAGCAGCTAACTCTGTAACACCGAGATGAATTTCGATGTTAAAATCGTATTCATACCCATTCAGGGTTCCTAATTAAACCCTTTACTTTCCTCTGAGCCTCCAAGGAGCCCACCTTGGGCGTAACATGTGTAAGAGCTCCTTATAAATATATTTTAATGGTCTTTCTTCAATTTCTTCGATTATATATATATATATATATATATATATATATATATATATGTATATATATATATATATAGTTTTGCGAGGTTTTTTATATGAAATCGTGTGTCGAAACAAATATTGTTATACTTGGGGAGGGTCATATTTGTGTAATATTGACCGAATAAATTAGATTACCGATATAAAAGACACAGAAGCGAAAAGCGAAAACCAACCAAACAGTGAGTGTGTTCTGTTATTAATTCTGGCAATATTACACAAATATGACCCTCCCCAAGTATAACAATAAATATATATATATATATATACATATTCTTATACATTTCTTATCAGTTTCTGATGAAATGATGAAGGATGTATTTTAAATTGAGTTATGCTGTCTTCAGTGTTTAGCAATTTCTAGACAACTCTATCATGGAAACAATTGTTAGACTGTAAATAAATCTCCTTCTTTGTACTGTTGACCATGTTATTCTTCACTTTTTTATATATATCATTCATTTCATTTTACATCCACTTTTTCCCTGCTTGCAAGGGTGGGACGGGAACTGATTCTGGCTTGATTTCTACAGCTGGATGCCCTTCCTAACACCAACCTCATTTACAGTGAGTGCTGGGTGCTTTTTTGCCATGGCACCTCCACGACCACTTTGCAGTGGAATGAGATGATAGGGACCCCAGTCCCTATCATCTCATTTCTACAGCTGAGTAAACTGGAGCAATGTGAAATAAAGTGTCTTGCTCAAGGAAACAACACATCACCTGGTCTGAGAATTGAACTGACAACCTTTCGATTGCAAGGCCAATGCTCTAACCACTAAGCCATGTGCCTCCATATATATTTTATAGTTGAGACAGTAGACAAAAAAACAACAATGTGGGAGTGGAGAGGCAACACAAAATGTTAATATTAGTGTCACGCTTGAGAGTAAGGGGGTGGGGGGACGACGTTTCGGGCGTAAGCCCTTCAACGGGAGAAAAGTGGGCAGGAAAAGAGTTCCGAGGCTGTTCATCATCATCATCATCATCATCATTTTACATCCGCTTTTCCATGCTTGCAAGGGTGGGTGTTTTATATATATATATATATATATATATATATATATATATATACATACAATATTAAATAAATGGAAACTATATTTATAAAACCATATTTATTTCATTATATATATTTCGGGGATATCATATTAACAATATGCTATGCCTTCCTCAGACAAAATACAATATAAACAGTTTTATAGATAAATAGATTCGACATACCGTTATAACACCGACTTCCATTTGAAGAGGTTTAAGCTGGCAGTCAAATGGAAGTCGGTGTTATAACGGTATGTCGAATCTATTTATCTATAAAACTGTTTATATTGTATTTTGTCTGAGGAAGGCATAGCATATTGTTAATATGATATCCCCGAAATATATATAATGAAATAAATATGGTTTTATAAATATAGTTTCCATTTATTTAATATTGTAAATATACTCCAAATACTTGTTGAGTGCTTTTATATCAGTTATAAATATTTACTAGTTGTAACCCAACAATTTAAATATAACTTTCCATGTATATATATATATATATATATTTACATATTGATTGATAGGTAGATGATAGATAGATGGAGATATCACATTGAATATAACGATGATGATGGTGAAAGGTAGGAGGATGAGTTTAAAGCCTACCTTATCTTGTAACATAGCAGAGATGACCTCAGCTGACTTAGGCCGTGCGACAGGCCTCACGTTAAGGTGGCTTCCATCACAGGTATTATCTGTTGCTACAGTAGCGGCTCTTTGGAATTTGGCTGTTTTAGGTCTGGCCCCACTGCCACTTCGGTCCCCTCCAGTGCTGTCAGATGGGGAATGTGCCTGCTAGAAGGGTCAAAAGATAAGACAGAGATAATTTCTATTATATTTGATACATACACAAACAAAGCACACATATATAGCACCCAGTCCACATTATAGAGTGGTCATGTAGGTGTCACAACAAACAGCACCCAGTCCACACTGTAAAGTGGTCATGTAGGTGTCACAACAAAAAGCACCCAGTCCACACTGTAAAGTGGTCATATAGGTGTCATGACAAACAGCACCCAGTCCACACTGTAAAGTGGTCATGTAGGTGTCATGACAAACAGCACCCAGTCCACACTGTAAAGTGGTCATGTAGGTGTCATGACAAACAGCACCCAGTCCACACTGTAAAGTGGTCATGTAGGTGTCACAACAAAAAGTACCCAGTCCACACTGTAAAGTGGTCATGTAGGTGTCATGGCAAAAACACCCAGTCCTCACTATAGAGTGGTCATGTAGGTGTCACGACAAACAGCACCCAGTCCTCACTATAGAGTGGTTATGTAGGTGTCACAACAAAAAGTACCCAGTCCACACTGTAAAGTGGTCATGTAGGTGTCATGACAAAAAGCACCCAGTCCACACTGTAAAGTGGTCATGTAGGTGTCACAACAAACAGCACCCAGTCCATATTGTAAAGTGGTCATGTAGGTGTCACAACAAAAAGCACCCAGTCCACACTGTAAAGTGGTCATGTAGGTGTCTCAACAAAAAGCACCCAGTCCACACTGTAAAGTGGTCATGTAGGTGTCACAACAAAAAGTACCCAGTCCACACTGTAAAGTGGTCATGTAGGTGTCACAACAAAAAGCACCCAGTCCACACTGTAAAGTGGTCATGTAGGTGTCACAACAAAAAGCATCCAGTCCACACTGTAAAGTGGTCATGTAGGTGTCTCAACAAAAAGCACCCAGTCCACACTGTAAAGTGGTCATGTAGGTGTCACAACAAAAAGTACCCAGTCCACACTGTAAAGTGGTCATGTAGGTGTCACAACAAACAACACCCAGTCCACACTGTAAAGTGGTCATGTCGGTGTCACGACAAACAACACCCAGTCCACACTGTAAAGTGGTCATGTAGGTGTCACAACAAACAACACCCAGTCCACACTGTAAAGTGGTCATGTAGGTGTCACAACAAACAGCACCCAGTCCACACTGTAAAGTGGTCATGTAGGTGTCACTCAAAAAGCACCCAGTCCACACTGTAAAGTGGTCGTGTAGGTGTCACTCAAAAAGCACCCAGTCCACACTATACAGTGGTCATGTAGGTGTCACAACAAACAACACCCAGTCCACACTGTAAAGTGGTCATGTAAGTGTCACAACAAAAAGGACCCAGTCCACACTGTAAAGTGGTCATGTAGGAGTCACAACAAACAACACCCAGTCAACACTGTAAAGTGGTCATGTAGGTGTCACGACAAACAGCACCCAGTCCACACTGTAAAGTGGTCATGTAGGTGTCACAACAAAAAGTACCCAGTCCACACTGTAAAGTGGTCATGTAGGTGTCACAACAAAAAGCACCCAGTCCACACTGTAAAGTGGTCATGTAGGTGTCTCAACAAAAAGCACCCAGTCCACACTGTAAAGTGGTCATGCAGGTGTCACAACAAAAAGTACCCAGTCCACACTGTAAAGTGGTCATGTAAGTGTCACAACAAAAAGCATCCAGTCCACACTGTAAAGTGGTCATGTCGGTGTCACAACAAAAAGTACCCAGTCCACACTGTAAAGTGGTCATGTAGGTGTCATGACAAAAAGCACCCAGTCCACACTGTAAAGTGGTCGTGTAGGTGTCACAACAAACAACACCCAGTCCACACTGTAAAGTGGTCATGTAGGTGTCACAACAAAAAACACCCAGTCCACACTGTAAAGTGGTCATGTAGGTGTCACAACAATAAGCACCCAGTCCACACTGTAAAGTGGTCATGTAGGTGTCATGACAAAAAGCACCCAGTCCACACTGTAAAGTGGTCGTGTAGGTGTCACAACAAACAGTACCCAGTCCACACTGTAAAGTGGTCATGTAGGTGTCACAACAAACAACACCCAGTCCACACTGTAAAGTGGTCATGTAGGTGTCACAACAAACAGCACCCAGTCCACACTGTAAAGTGGTCATGTAGGTGTCACAACAAAAAGCACCCAGTCCACACTGTAAAGTGGTCATGTAGGTGTCACAACAAACAGCACCCAGTCCACACTGTAAAGTGGTCATGTAGGTGTCACAACAAACAGCACCCAGTCCACACTGTAAAGTGGTCATGTAGGTGTCACAACAAAAAGCACCCAGTCCACACTGTAAAGTGGTCATGTAGGTGTCACAACAAACAACACCCAGCCCACACTGTAAAGTGGTCATGTAGGTGTCACAACAAAAGGCACCCAGTCCACACTGTAAAGTGGTCATGTAGGTGTCATGACAAAAAGCACCCAGTCCACACTGTAAAGTGGTCATGTAGGTGTCACAACAAAAAGCACCCAGTCCACACTGTAAAGTGGTCATGTAGGTGTCACAACAAAAAGCACCCAGTCCACACTGTAAAGTGGTCATGTAGGTGTCATGACAAAAAGCACCCAGTCCACACTGTAAAGTGGTCATGTAGGTGTCACAACAAAAAGCACCCAGTCCACACTGTAAAGTGGTCATGTAGGTGTCACAACAAAAAGCACCCAGTCCACAGTGTAAAGTGGTCATGTAGGTGTCACAACAAAAAGCACCCAGTCCACACTGTAAAGTGGTCATGTAGGTGTCATGACAAAAAGCACCCAGTCCACACTGTAAAGTGGTCATGTAGGTGTCACAACAAAAAGCACCCAGTCCACACTGTAAAGTGGTCATGTTGGTGTCACAACAGACAACACCCAGTCCACACTGTAAAGTGGTCATGTAGGTGTCACAACAAAAAGCACCCAGTCCACACTGTAAAGTGGTCATGTAGGTGTCATGACAAAAAGAACCCAGTCCACACTGTAAAGTGGTCATGTAGGTGTCACAACAAACAACACCCAGTCCACACTGTAAAGAGGTCATGTAGGTGTCATGACAAAAAGCACCCAGTCCACACTGTAAAGTGGTCATGTTGGTGTCACAACAGACAACACCCAGTCCACACTGTAAAGTGGTCATGTAGGTGTCATGACAAAAAGCACCCAGTCCACACTGTAAAGTGGTCATGTTGGTGTCACAACAGACAACACCCAGTCCACACTGTAAAGTGGTCATGTAGGTGTCACAACAAAAAGCACCCAGTTCACACTGTAAAGTGGTCATGTAGGTGTCATGACAAAAAGAACCCAGTCCACACTGTAAAGTGGTCATGTAGGTGTCACAACAAACAACACCCAGTCCACACTGTAAAGTGGTCATGTAGGTGTCACAACAAACAACACCCAGTACACACTGTAAAGTGGTCATGTTGGTGTCACAACAAAAAGCACCCAGTCCACACTGTAAAGTGGTCATGTAGGTGTCATGACAAAAAGAACCCAGTCCACACTGTAAAGTGGTCATGTAGGTGTCACAACAAACAACACCCAGTCCACACTGTAAAGAGGTCATGTAGGTGTCATGACAAAAAGCACCCAGTCCACACTGTAAAGTGGTCATGTTGGTGTCACAACAGACAACACCCAGTCCACACTGTAAAGAGGTCATGTAGGTGTCATGACAAAAAGCACCCAGTCCACACTGTAAAGTGGTCATGT
The DNA here is from genome assembly GCA_964016885.1 of Eledone cirrhosa. Classification (NCBI taxonomy): domain Eukaryota; kingdom Metazoa; phylum Mollusca; class Cephalopoda; order Octopoda; family Eledonidae; genus Eledone; species Eledone cirrhosa. The sequence goes on from OZ024765.1 coordinate 19,999,744, forward strand.
TGGTGTCACAACAGACAACACCCAGTCCACACTGTAAAGTGGTCATGTTGGTGTCACAACAAAAAGCACCCAGTCCACACTGTAAAGTGGTCATGTAGGTGTCACAACAAACAACACCCAGTACACACTGTAAAGTGGTCATGTTGGTGTCACAACAAACAACACCCAGTACACACTGTAAAGTGGTCATGTAGGTGTCACAACAAACAACACCCAGTCCACACTGTAAAGTGGTCATGTAGGTGTCACAACAAACAACACCCAGTCCACACTGTAAAGTGGTAATGTTGGTGTCACAACAAAAAGCACCCAGTCCACACTGTAAAGTGGTCATGTTGGTGTCACAACAAAAAGCACCCAGTCCACACTGTAAAGTGGTCATGTTGGTGTCACAACAAAAAGTACCCAGTCCACACTGTAAAGAGGTCATGTAGGTGTCACAACAAACAACACCCAGTGCACACTGTAAAGTGGTCATGTAGGTGTCACAACAAACAACACCCAGTCCACACTGTAAAGTGGTCATGTAGGTGTCACAACAAACAACACCCAGTCCACACTGTAAAGTGGTCATGTTGGTGTCACAACAAAAAGCACCCAGTCCACACTGTAAAGTGGTCATGTTGGTGTCACAACAAAAAGCACCCAGTCCACACTGTAAAGTGGTCATGTTGGTGTCACAACAAAAAGTACCCAGTCCACACTGTAAAGAGGTCATGTAGGTGTCACAACAAACAACACCCAGTGCACACTGTAAAGTGGTCATGTAGGTGTCACAACAAACAACACCCAGTCCACACTGTAAAGTGGTCATGTAGGTGTCACAACAAAAAGCACCCAGTCCACACTGTAAAGTGGTCATGTAGGTGTCACAACAAAAAGCACCCAGTCCACACTGTAAAGTGGTCATGTAGGTGTCACAACAAAAAGCACCCAGTCCACACTGTAAAGTGGTCATGTAGGTGTCACAACAAAAAGCACCCAGTCCACACTGTAAAGTGGTCATGTAGGTGTCACAACAAAAGATACACAGTACACACTGTAAAGTGGTCATGTAGGTGTCACAACAAACAACACCCAGTCCACAGTGTAAAGTGGTCATGAAGGTGTCACAACAAAAAGCACCCAGTACACACTGTAAAGTGGTCATGTAGGTGTCACGACAAAAAGAACCCAGTCCACACTGTAAAGTGGTCATGTAGGTGTCACAACAAAAGATACACAGTACACACTGTAAAGTGGTCATGTAGGTGTCACAACAAACAACACCCAGTCCACAGTGTAAAGTGGTCATGAAGGTGTCACAACAAAAAGCACCCAGTACACACTGTAAAGTGGTCATGTAGGTGTCACGACAAAAAGAACCCAGTACACATACACACACGCATATATATATATATACACAGATATATATATATATATATATATACATATATACACGGTCCACTGCGATGATGACACAACAGTCCACACTGTAAGGTGGCCGTGTAGGCGACATGGTAAAAAGGCAGTGTAGTGCAGCCTTACCTTAGCAGATGCCTTCCCATCAGGTGTCAACTTCATGAGTTCCATATTCTCCATGCTAAAACGTCGAGTCCTGAAGGTTTTCAAACCTAAAACAGAACCAGAAGAAATTTCTTTAGAAATTAGAAAAAAAAAATGTTAAGAAATGAATTGAAAGAAGCATTTTAATGTTTTAACAATCAAAATGTCCAGCAAATAATGTAGTAGAATTTCTAGCATCACCATCATCGTCCTAATTATTGTAAACTAGCTGAGGTACCCGTTAATACCCAGCAGCAGGGGTATTCCCAGTTCCCATTAAAATGCCCAATGCCTCTCAGAACAAAAATAAATGTTACAGCAAGCAGAGAATATTAAATTGATTTATGGAGAACATTTTAAGCCCACAACAGCCGAAGCCAAATTTCGCTTATCAGTTAATCAAAAATCAGCTTACGCTTCGCTCGAGTGGTCTGGATAGTGGATAATTGACCAAATCAGCGGTAGGACCGCAATCATAAAAGAAAGGCCCAAATGCTGTCTTAATTACTAGACTTAGTGACTCTTATAGTACAGAGCTATTTAATTACAGAAATTATTTAATAAACAAAACAATATAATTATTCCATTACCAAAGGTTTCAGGAACCTAGACGATTCTAACAGAAACGCCCAGTTCGTTCATCAGATGAAATATCTACATATATAATTAAATAGCTCTGTACAATACATAGAGCACTCTTTCCTTTACCTTTTCTACGGAAATGCATAACATATATATAAGATATGGAGGCACATGGCTTAGTGGTTAGAGCATTGGCCTTGCAATCGAAAGGTTGTGAGTTCAATTCTCAGACCGGGTGATGTGTTGTTTCCTTGAGCAAGACACTTTATTTCACATTGCTCCAGTTTACTCAGCTGTAGATGTGAGATGATAGGGACTAGGGTCCTTATCATTCCATTGCACCCAGCACTCACTGTAAATGATGTTGGTGTTAGGAAGGGCATCCAGCTGTAGAAATCAAGCCAGAACCAGTTCCCGTCCCACCCTTGCAAGCAGGGAAAAGCAGACGTAAAATGATGATGATGATGATATATATATATATATATATATAGATATAAAATAATTATTTCTACTTTTTGCACAAGGCCAGCAATTATCCCAATGTATTACTGGTACTTTATTTTATCGACCCCGTAAGGATGAAAGGCAAAGTTAACCTCGGCGGGATTTCAACTCAGACCGTAAAGGGCCGTAACTCTTAAGTGTAAGTCAAACATGTTAAAGTTGGTTTCAGTCACATTCACTGTTATACATATTTCAGTGACAGCCATTATTGGCTGTGACCTCATCAGGCAGTAAGAATTTAGGCAGAAAAAACAGGAAAACATCATGATGTTATGGGTTCTACCCTGTTAACTCATCAATATGTCCAGCTCCTGGGTGTGTTGTTAGTCCTCAAAGGAACTGGAATCCTACTGCCTGATGAGGTCACAGCCAATAATGGCTGTCACTGAAATATATATTGCAGAGAATTGGAAAAAACGAAGCCAGCTTTAACATGTTTGACTTACACTTATTATTTTACATTACTCCGGAGTGAACAAACCAACCTGCGCACGCCGTTGAGTGCTGCAACCTGTGCACGCCACTGAGTGCTCCAACCTTCGCACGCCGTTGAGTGCTCCAGCCTGCGCACGCTGTTGAGTGCTGCAACCTGCGCACGCCACTGAGTGCTCCAACCTGTGCACGCCGTTGAGTGCTGCAACCTGCGCACGCCGTTGAGTGCTGCAACCTGCGCACGCCACTGAGTGCTGCAACCTGCGCACGCCACTGAGTGCTCCAACCTGTGCACGCCGTTGAGTGCTGCAACCTGCGCACGCCGTTGAGTGCTCCAACCTGCACACGCCACTGAGTGCTGCAACCTGCGCACGCCGTTGAGTGCTGCAACCTGCGCACGCCGTCGAGTGCTGCAACCTGCGCACGCCGTCGAGTGCTCCAACCTGCACACGCCGTCGAGTGCTGCAACCTGCGCACGCCGTCGAGTGCTGCAACCTGCGCACGCCGTCGAGTGCTGCAACCTGCGCACGCCGTCGAGTGCTGCAACCTGCGCACGCCGTTGAGTGCTGCAACCTGCGCACGCCACTGAGTGCTGCAACCTGCGCACGCCGTTGAGTGCTGCAACCTGCGCACGCCGTTGAGTGCTGCAACCTGTGCACGCCACTGAGTGCTGCAACCTGCGCACGCCGTTGAGTGCTCCAACTTGCGCACGCCACTGAGTGCTGCAACCTGCGCACGCCGTTGAGTGCTGCAACCTGCGCACGCCGTTGAGTGCTGCAACCTGCGCACGCCGTTGAGTGCTGCAACCTGCGCACGCCACTGAGTGCTGCAACCTGCGCACGCCGTTGAGTGCTCCAACCTGCGCACGCCGTTGAGTGCTGCAACCTGCGCACGCCACTGAGTGCTCCAACCTGCGCATGCCACTGAGTGCTGCAACCTGCGCACGCCGTTGAGTGCTCCAACTTGCGCACGCCGTCGAGTGCTGCAACCTGTGCACGCCGTCGAGTGCTCCAACTTGCGCACGCCGTCGAGTGCTCCAACTTGCGCACGCTGTTGAGTGCTGCAACCTGCGCACGCCGTTGAGTGCTGCAACCTGTGCACGCTGTTGAGTGCTCCAGCCTGCGCACGCCGTTGAGTGCTGCAACCTGCGCACGCCGTTGAGTGCTGCAACCTGCGCACGCCACTGAGTGCTCCAACCTGCGCACGCCGTTGAGTGCTCCAACCTGCGCACGCCGTTGAGTGCTGCAACCTGCGCACGCCGTTGAGTGCTGCAACCTGCGCACGCCGTTGAGTGCTGCAACCTGTGCACGCCGTTGAGTGCTGCAACCTGCGCACGCCGTTGAGTGCTGCAACCTGCGCACGCCGTCGAGTGCTGCAACTTGCGCACGCCGTTGAGTGCTGCAACCTGCGCACGCTGTTGAGTGCTCCAGCCTGCGCACGCCGTTGAGTGCTGCAACCTGTGCACGCTGTTGAGTGCTCCAGCCTGCGCACGCCGTTGAGTGCTGCAACTTGCGCACGCCGTTGAGTGCTGCAACCTGCGCACGCTGTTGAGTGCTCCAGCCTGCGCACGCCGTTGAGTGCTGCAACCTGTGCACGCTGTTGAGTGCTCCAGCCTGCGCACGCCGTTGAGTGCTGCAACTTGCGCACGCCGTTGAGTGCTGCAACCTGCGCACGCTGTTGAGTGCTCCAGCCTGCGCACGCCGTTGAGTGCTGCAACCTGCATACTGAGGTGTCGGTAAACAACCAACATATACTCAAAATATATATATATATAGTACAAAATATATAGAGAGAGAGAGATACATGCACATTGCTCCTTTGACCCTGTGTTACCACATACATGAACATTCATTCCTCACATACCCCCCCCCCCTCTGCAACACCACCTACCCCAAGGAGAGAAACTGGTATCTTACCATTATTTTTATCATCCTCTGTGGTGCTGGTAGCGAGACCATTCCTTTCCGACTTTTTACTGGGAACAGAACAGACATATATCAGATATATATAATATAAATGCTATTGTTAATTAATAAATTAATTAACTAATACACTTCACACAAAGTAAAATTAATAAATTAATTAACTAATACACTTCACACAAAGTAAAATTAATAAATTAATTAACTAATACACTTCACACAAAGTAAAATATTTTGTTTTAAACATTTTCTAACCAAGAAAAAAAGAGAAAAAAATAAAAGGGAAAAAAATATATTTTTCTCCCTAATAATCGTCTTTTTCTCCCTATTTTCATTATAAATATATATATATATATATATTATACATATATATACATATATATATAGTGTATTTTGCAATACACTGTATGCTTAAATAAAAGCATTTTGAAGACCATACGCTATTGTTTTAAAGTAGCGACAATGTCACTTACTTAAATTTTTAGCAAACAAGGGGAGATCAGCTGACAGAGCTCTGTTTCCTACTTTTTGGTACTTATCAAAGCTCACTACTCTCTCCGTTTGCTGAAAATTGTGTGTTGGATTCTTATAGAATTCCAGTAATAATCAGGAACTGATTATACACCCACACACACATAAACATAAATATACATCTATGTTTGTGTATATATATATGTTTATATGTGTGTGGGTGATGTACATATAGATATAATGAAAAATAAAAGTTACGGGCGAAAGAGGGGAATATCCACTGCCAGTTGTCTGCTAGGAATCATAGGTATTTCTTCCTATGATTCCTAGAAGACAACTGACAGTGGATATTTTCCTCTCCCACCCGTAACTTTTATTTTTCATTTTACTTAATTGCAAACACACAGCTCGCCATTTTATACATATATATATATTATATAAATATATATATAAATATATATAAATATATATATAAATATATATATAAATATATATATAAATATATATATAAATATACATATAAATATATATATAAATATATATATAAATATATATATAAATATATATATAAATATATATATAAATATATATATATATATATAAATATATATATAAATATATATATAAATATATATATAAATATATATATATATATATAAATATATATATAAATATATATATATATATATAAATAAATATATATATATATATATAAATATATATATATATATATAACAAGTTAAGATGACAGAAATGTATATTTATATTAGATAGAGAAAAATTTACAGTATTACAGTAAAGACTTTAATATTTAATGTGATGTAGTCATAGTGTTGTTTTGTACTAAATGTTTATAGTATATTTACTGGTAGACAGATTGTTGTGAAAATTTACAGTATTACAGTAAAGACTTTAATATCTAATGTGATGTAGTCATAGTGTGGTTTTGTACTAAATGTTTATAGTATCTTTACTGGTGGACAGATTGTTGTGAAAATTTACAGTATTACAGTAAAGACTTTAATATTTAATGTGATGTAGTCATAGTGTTGTTTTGTACTAAATGTTTATAGTATCTTTACTGGTGGACAGATTGTTGTGAAAATTTACAGTATTACAGTAAAGACTTTAATATTTAATGTGATGCAGTCATAGTGTTGTTTTGTACTAAATGTTTATAGTATCTTTACTGGTGGACATATTGTTGTGAAAATTTACAGTATTACAGTAAAGACTTTAATATCTAATGTGATGTAGTCATAGTGTTGTTTTGTACTAAATGTTTATAGTATCTTTACTGGTGGACAGATTGTTGTGAAAATTTACAGTATTACAGTAAAGACTTTAATATTTAATGTGATGCAGTCATAGTATTGTTTTGTAGTTTTCAAGAATGTCTTGCTAATATGGTTTTCTGTGGTACAGGACATTAAAACATAAAAGTGCCCATCACCGTAGAATGGAAGCGGTATATATGTTACTTACCTGTTGTCCTTTGCCAGGTGTTTGTTGCTGTCCACAATCCCTAGTAAACTCCTTAAGTCTGCGAGATTCATTTGGGCAGAGATTTGACCATTTTCATCACCAATCTGTGAGGGTGGGGCAGGATGAGATGGGGAGGGGGGAATAAACAAATATAATTTTGTGATTAGACATCATCATCACCACCACCATCATCATCATCATCAATTTGGAGAAGTAGCTGCTCTACCTGGAGTGACTCTCTGATCTCCGAGCTACAAATTTACAAATCAGTCCAGCAATTCTTTCCTGAGACATTCTAACCACATGTCCATAGTATCAGAACTGTGATCTCTCAATTCAGAGAAGTAGCAGCTCTACCTGGAGTGACTCTCTGATCTCTGAGCTACAAATCTGTCCAGTGATTCTTTCCTGAGATATTCTAACCCCATGTCCATAGTATCAGAGCTGTGATCTCTCAATTCAGAGAAGTAGCAGCTCTACCTGGAGTGACTCTCTGATCTCTGAGCTACAAATCTGTCCAGTGATTCTTTCCTGAGATATTCTAACCCCATGTCCATAGTATCAGAGCTGTGATCTCTCAATTCAGGGAAGTAGCAGCTCTACCTGGAGTGACTCTCTGATCTCTGAGCTACAAATCTGTCCAGTGATTCTTTCCTGAGATATTCTAACCACATGTCCATAGTATCAGAGCTGTGATCTCTCAATTCAGAGAAGTAGCAGCTCTACCTGTAGTGACTCTCTGATCTCTGAGCTACAAATCTGTCCAGTGATTCTTTCCTGAGATATTCTAACCCCATGTCCATAGTTTCAGAGCTGTGATCTCTCAATTCAGAGAAGTAGTAGCTCTACCTGGAGTGACTCTCTGATCTCTGAGCTACAAATCTGTCCAGTGATTCTTTCCTGAGATATTCTAACCCCATGTCCATAGTTTCAGAGCTGAGATCTCTCAATTCAGAGAAGTAGCAGCTCTACCTGGAGTGACTCTCTGATCTCTGAGCTACAAATCTGTCCAGTGATTCTTTCCTGAGATATTCTAACCCCATGTCCATAGTATCAGAGCTGTGATCTCTCAATTCAGAGAAGTAGCAGCTCTACCTGGAGTGACTCTCTGATCTCTGAGCTACAAATCTGTCCAGTGATTCTTTCCTGAGACATTCTAACCCCATGTCCATAGTATCAGAGCTGTGATCTCTCAATTCAGAGAAGTAGTAGCTCTACCTGGAGTGACTCTCTGATCTCTGAGCTACAAATCTGTCCAGCAATTCTTTCCTAAGACATTCTAACCCCATGTCCATAGTATCAGACAAAACCGGTTAGTTTGGTCCATAAAATTTGTCCATCAAACCCCGCAAAACAAAACACAAAACGAAAAAGAAAAAAAAATAGAACTTACCTCTTTCGATATATGCAAATGTTTGCTCGTAAACTGCAACGCTTTCTCATGGTTACCAAGTGCCGTGTAAGCATTGCCTAAACTCCAACAAGCTCTCCCCTCTCCCACTCTGTCGGCCAGTTGCTGGGCAATCTCCAGATGTCGTAGGTGAAATTCGATGGCTTTTTCGTAGTCCCTTAGTAAGGTATAGGTGTTGCCCAAGCTGTAGCATGCTTGGGCCTCTAAAGCTTGGTCTAGCAACTGTTTGGCAATTTGTAAAGTTTTGCTGGAGGGGGGAAGAAAAAGAAAAAATAAGTAATTTTAAGACATAGAAGTTAAATATAAGGGAAAGAAAGAAAGAAAGACACAAACACCCACACAGCCATATATATATATATATATATATACACACCCACACACAGTGACACACATATACACACAGTGACAGATATATATATATATATATCTATATATATATATATATACACACACACAGTGACATATCATTATCATTTAACGTCTATCTTCCACGCTAGCATGGGTTAGACGGGAGTTGTCCCACTTGAGGCAAGATTGGTCGGGTGACCGTGTCTCACTCGTATAGGACTTATCTGGCAGCTTTTCTACGGCTGGATGCCCTTCCTAACACACACACACAGACACACACACATATATATATATATATATATATATATATATATATAAATGTTTAACTCCGACGGCAGAGCTCAAGCCGTTTCAACAGCTATTTCCCACTCTACTACCCTAAGTATTGAGTACTCTGGTGCGTTATGGTCCATCTGGTTCCTTACCACACCTCCTTCGTTATACATCATCATCATCATTTTACGTCCGCTTTTCCTGCTTGCAAGGGTGGGACGGGAACTGATTCTGGCTTGATTTCTACAGCTGGATGCCCTTCCTAATACCAACCTCATTTACAGTGAGTGCTGGGTGCTTTTTTGCCGTGGCACCTCCACAACCACTTTGCGGTGGAATGATAGGGACCCCAGTCCCTATCATCTCATTTCTACAGCTGAGTAAACTGGAGCAATGTGAAATAAAGTGTCTTGCTCAAGGACACAACACATCACCCGGTCTGAGAATTTAACTCACAACCTTTCGATTGCAAGGCCAATGCTCTAACCACTAAGCCATGTGCCTCCATATATATATATATATATAAATATATATACAGTAAAGCCAGAGTTCTGGTGTTTCTCCAGCACAAGGCGTATACAATAGTCCACTGCGATGATAAAAAGGTAGGGAGCCAATGTATCTCCCTGGAGTACTCCAGCCAGTATCTCAAAGAACTCCGTCATCCCGTCAGGTGTAATGCCTTAGGCTTTGGTGTAGAGCAGTGATATCAGGTCCACTAAAAGTCAGCTCGAAATTAATACAGAGGAGACTGAAGTTAGCTAGACATGCTCACCAACATCCAGAATTGACACTGCACTCAGTGCTCCTGTGGGAGCCTCTACATGGACACACTGGAAGAGGGAGACTGAGGTTAGCTGGACATGCTCACCAACATCCAGAATTGACACTGCACTCAGTGCTCCTGTGGGAGCCCCTACATGGACACACTAGAAGAGGGAGACCGAGGTTAGCTGGACATGCTCACCAACATCCAGAATTGACACTGCACTCAGTGCTCCTGTGGGAGCCCCTACATGGACACACTGGAAGAGGGAGACCGAGGTTAGCTGGACATGCTCACCAACATCCAGAATTGACAATGCACTCAGTGCTCCTGTGGGAGCCCCTACATGGACACACTAGAAGAGGGAGACCGAG
>OZ024765.1:20014856-20052356 GCA_964016885.1 Eledone cirrhosa
ATCGCTTAAATAAACAGTCATAAATTTCTGTCAATGGATTACGTTACTGATTACATAAGACAGTGTAACGCAGTCTTCATTCAATTTCTGTGTATTATATATTTTCAATTATGATTTTATTTGATGTATCATATCTACATGTATATATACCTGTGTATAATATCAATATACACACTACACAGGCTAGCAGAAATCCACCCGAGGGGTGATTTTTCTGCTAGTATTTCTAATGATATAAAGCAGGTCTCGGAAACCTTTTTTGGGTAATGGGCCCCACATAGGATGTGGCTCATCATAAGGCAGGTGCCATAACTAAAACATGCAGAGTTAATTTAAAACTAGGTGTGCCATTCAGAAAGCCAGGGGGCAGTTTGGCCATGTCTGGTATACCTTGTATTTCAATTAGTTAATGAAGAATTTTGAGGGATTTATTTAAAATAATTATTTCATTACTAAGACAGTAACTTAACCTGTTAGTGTTCAAACCGGCCAAAACCGGCCAGAATTCTTTACCTCTTTCTGTTGAAACTGGCTGTAACTGGTCACTGAAACTGATGTTAAGGGATTGTTTTCAAAATAAATACTTTCAACATCTCATAGATTCGATATTATGTGAGATAATTATGTGAGGTAAAGCCTTTACTGTGAAAATACAATAGTATATATAGAGTAATGTAAATGTTATGTGAGATATTATGTGAGGTAAAGACTTTACTGTGAAAATACAATAGTATATATAGAGTAATGTAAATGTTATGTGAGATATTATGTGCGGTAAAGACTTTACTGTGAAAATACAATAGTATATATAGAATAATGTAAATGTTATGTGAGATATTATGTGAGATAAAGCCTTTACTGTGAAAATACAATAGTATATATAGAGTAATGTAAATGTTATGTGAGATATTATGTGCGGTAAAGTCTTTACTGTGAAAATACAATAGTATATATAGAGTAATGTAAATGTTATGTGAGATATTATGTGAGGTAAAGCCTTTACCATTAAAATACAATAGTATATATAGAGTAATGTAAATGTTATATGAGATATTATGTGCGGTAAAGCCTTTACTGTGAAAATACAATAGTATATATAGTGTAATGTAAATGTTATGTGAGATATTATGTGAGGTAAAGACTTTACTGTGAAAATACAATGGTATATATAGAGTAATGTAAATGTTATGTGAGGTATTATGTGAGGTAAAGCCTTTACCATTAAAATACAATAGTATATATAGAGTAATGTAAATGTTATGTGAGATATTATGTGAGGTAAAGACTTTACCATTAAAATACAATAGTATATATAGTGTAATGTAAATGTTATGTGAGATATTATGTGAGGTAAAGACTTTACTGTGAAAATACAATAGTATATATAGAATAATGTAAATCTTATGTGAGATATTATGTGAGGTAAAGCCTTTACTGTGACAATACAATAGTATATATAGAGTAATGTAAATGTTATGTGAGGTATTATGTGAGGTAAAGCCTTTACTGTGAAAATACAATAGTATATATAGAGTAATGTAAATGTTATGTGAGATATTATGTGAGGTAAAGAGTTTACTGTGAAAATACAATAGTATATATAGAGTAATGTAAATGCTAAAGGGTTAATGTAAGGTTCTTATATAAAATTATTTCAATTCTAAGACAGTAACTTGATGTAAGGTTGTTATATAAAATTATGTTGGAGGGATTTCAATTTATATAGGAAGACGCAGTAGAGGAAGAGCACGAAAAACATGAAGCTCACGGAGGAGATGATGAAGGACCTTGATGAATGGTGAGATGCTGTGCTGAATAGGACCCGTCCCACCCATGCAAGCAGGGAAAACCGGTCGTAAAATGATGATGATAATAGGAACCTTGTATTTCAATTAATTAATGAAATGTGAAAATTTACAGTATTACAGTAAAGACTTTAATATTTCAAGAATAAAGTAATGTTTTGTAGTTTAGAAACATGTCATGCCAATGTGGCTTCATGTGGAACAGGACGTTTAAGAGTCACAAAAAAAAACAGTCTATATTGTAGGCTTTACTCACTGATAATGTTCAGCAGCATTTTCAAATTCGGCGAGAAATATGTAGGCATTCCCTAGATTAGTGTAAGCTCTCCGCTCGGCAGATCTGTCTCCAAATTCTTTAGCTATGGCTAACCTCTGAAAACAACAACAAATTAATGATTAAAAAAATAACAAAACAAAAAAAAAAAAAGCAATTAAACAAATTAAGAAAGCCTAATGATTCAACAGTCGGATCTATCCACGATAATGCTTTGGGATCGTTAGCTAAGGATGACCACGGCCTCATCAAGCAAGAAAAAGAGAAGAAGAATGGTTTAAACCGGCCGTAACCAGCCAGAATTCTCTCACCTCTTTCTGTTCAAACCGGTTGTTACCGGCTGCTAGTACTTTCGTTCTTGAAATATATAATATTAAAATTCTTGAAATATATAATATTAAAATATATATTATGTGAGGTAAAGCCATTACTACAAAAAAATAATAGTAAATATAGAGTAATGTAAATGTGATGTGAGATATTATGTGAGGTAAAGACTTTACTGTGAAAATACAATAGTATATATAGAGTAATGTAAATGTTATGTGAGATATTATGTGAGGTAAAGCCTTTACTGTGAAAATACAATAGTATATATAGAGTAATGTAAATGTGATGTGAGGTAAAGCCTTTACCGTGACAAGTGGAGAGATGCTGTGCTGAATAAGACCTGTCCCACCCTTGCAAGCAGGGAAAAGCAGATGTAAAATGATGATGATGATGATATATATATATATATATATATATATAGTATTAGTTATACTATTTATGGTTATGTAAATACAAAACCTTATGCAGTTATAAGTATTTTACACACACCCTAAATAGTGGTAGGCAGTAATGTATTACTACCTTATTACCAGTAAGTTAAGTAGCTCAATGTAAAAACATCAGATGATTTACAGAGCAGTTATATGAAATATAAGAATCAAAGAACTGTTCAAAACATTATTGTGCTTACAGCTGTTTCCTCCAAACCGAGGTTTGGATTCTTCGGAGCAATTTATTAATGCATGGACAGTTATATGTCCTCCTTTTCAGCCGAGAGACATACCGATACATATTCAAACATTGATATATATTCAAACATTGTGGGTGAACATTCATTACAGAATTTAGAGTGGCAGTACACACTTCGAGATTACATTTATATTAAGAGGTACAATCAAAAATCAAAAATACAGGTTAAAATACATGAAGATAACCGCTTATCTTCATGTTGTATTTTAACCTGTATTTTTGATTGTACCTCTTAATATAAATGTAATCTCGAAGTGTGTACTGCCACTCTAAATTCTGTAATGAATGTTGACCCACAATGTTTGAATATGTATCGGTATGTCTCTCGGCTGAAAAGGAGGTCATATAACTGTCCATGCATTAATAAATTGCTCCGAAGAATCCAAACCTCGGTTTGGAGGAAACAGCTGTAAGCACAATAATGTTTTGAACAGTTCTTTGATTCTTATATTTCATATATATATATATATATATATATATGCATACACACACATACTTGAAATAAAGGGAGATAATTGATCAACTTACCCGTTCATGGTAGTGGATGGCTTTCTTGAAATCCCCCAAAAGGTAGTAGGTATTTCCGAGGTTACCACAGGCCCGGCCCACTGAGGCCATATCAGCCAGTTCTTGGACAATGTCAAGGTTTTGTCTACAAAAACATACACAATTAATTAGTTAATTAACAGGATTATAATTGTAATTAAACTATATATTAATTAATAATTAGCTGAGCCTCATTTCTTGAATTAATTAAAAACACGCACCAAGTATTAAATATATATATATATACACACACACACACACACACACGTGTGTGTACGTACGTACGTGTGTGTGTGTGTGTGTACAGGGTGTCCCAAAAGCTGGTTTTAGCCGGGGTCAATGTGAAAAAATGTTAGGAATAAAAAGAAGGGGTCCTTACTCATAATAATCAGCAGCTTTTTGTAGGGTCTCTCGGACTTCTGGTGGGAACTCTCCAGGATCTTGTTGTCCATTACGGCCACAATGTTTCCCCTTGGTGTGGTAGACATTGCCGAGATTGTACAGGGCTCTAGCTTTGCCCACCTGACAGTAGGGAGAGAGGAGATATATTAGAGTGACAGATACATAGATATACATATAGAGAGAGGGGGTGGGGAGAGAGAGCGAGAGGGGGGGAGAAGGAGAGAGAGAGAAACATGACAACCCATCTAATTCTTCCAAGCATGGAAAATAGATGCATGATGATGATGATGATATATGTGTGTGTAAAGATATAAAAAAAAATGTATATATATATCTAGGGCGGGTAAAATTCCCGAGATCCATGGATGCGTTCTCTCCAGCGGTCTCTGTCCCTCATTATCGCTGCCATGTCCTGCGTCTCCAACAGACCAGTGTCTGTCCTTAGGGCATCAACATACATTAACCTTGGTCTTCCTCTTCCAGTTTATCCATGCAGGGGCTCCCACAGGAGCACTGAGTGCAGTGTCAACTCTGGATGTCGGTGAGCATGTCCAGCTAACCTCAGTCTCTCTCTCTCTCTCTCTCTCATTATAAATATATACATATTTAATGGAGGCACATGGCTTAGTGGTTAGAGCATTGGCCTTGCAATCGAAAGGTTGTGAGTTCAATTCTCAGACCAGGTGATGTGTTGTTTCCTTGAGCAAGACACTTTATTTCACATTGCTCCAGTTTACTCAGCTGTAGAAATGAGATGATAGGGACTGCGGTCCCTATCATTCCACTACAAAGTGGTTGTGGAGGTGCCACGGCAAAAAAGCACCCAGCACTCACTGTAAATGAGGTTGGTGTTAGGAAGGGCATCCAGCTGTAGAAATCAAGCCAGAATCAGTTCCCGTCCCACCCTTGCAAGCAGGGAAAAAGCGGACATAAAATGAAATGATGATGATGATGAAATCCCGCCGAGGTTAACTTTGCCTTTCATCCTTACGGGGTCGATCAAATAAAGTACCAGTAATGTACTGGGTAATTGCTGGTCTTGTACCAACAGTAGAAACAATTATATATATATATACATATATATATATATACATATATATATATTTATATATGTTTGAAAAAAGGGAAAAGAATGACTTCACTTGTAGTGTTAAATAATTTGATTTAATTTTATAATTTTATAATATTATAGGTAGATCCAATAAGTTCTTTGTTAACTTCGGTGGGAAGAATTTTAAAGATTCCTGGTTAACTTTCTTGGAGAACTTTCTCGCATTCGTTGGTGATTGTCAAACTGAGATCAATTTGACAATTGCCACCGATGAATGCGAGAAAGTTCTCCAACCCAAGTTAACCAGGAATCTTTAAAATTCTTCCCACCGAAGTTAACAAAGAACTTATTGGATCTACCTATAATATTATAAAATTATAAAATTAAATCAAATTATTTAGCACTACAAGTGAAGTCATTCTTTTCCTTTAGGGGATCAAAAAGTTTTTTTTGTGCATAACACTCCCTGAAAAATAAGTAATACACATGTAAAGTTTGAAAAAGATCGGTTGGGTACTTCGAGTTTTAGGGATTCAAACTCACAGACACACACAGACGGACATCCTCAGTTTTATATATATAGAAAAGAATGAAACGAAATTTCATTTCTCACTCTTAGTACGGCTGATACTTAAATGTAAGTATGTATGTATACGTACATACATATATGTATACAGACGTACAGTAGTATGTATATACATACATACATGCACACATATATATATGTACGTATGGGTTTACCGAACATTTATTATAATGCTCGGTTTGTTTGTAAACAAACAGCCCGAATTACACCGTACAGTGTTCGGCAACCATCGTCGCCTTTTTGTTCAACCCTGAGACAGGAACGATGAACTAGTTTCAAGCTTATCAGATATTGTCAGCATCGTATACCTTCCTGACAGATGGTTGAATGTCTGAAAGTATATACTTTCCTTATGCATATTAACGGCTGAGCAGCCTAATTTGCATATCGAGTGAGTCAGTTGGCCGGGCACACCGAGAACGATAAATGGAAAAGAATGAAACGAAATTTCATTTCTCACTCTATATATATATATATATATATATATATATATATATATATATATATATATATATATATATATATCGTTTCTGAATTTGTTTAGCAAGATTCTTTATCTGAAATCGTGTGTTGAAACCGATATTGTTATACTTAGGGAGGGTCATGTTGCCAATAAGAAACACACGCACCAGTTGCTTTCACTTCAATTTATTATATATTTATAAATTTACAAATTTACAAATTTATAAATTTCTGGTTGGTTGGTTGGTTCCACAACCAGATAGTTGTTTATATATAGTCATAGTCCTTTCGTCACACACTCTGTGACCTCTTCAGTGACTGGGGATTCCTTCTTTGTTTCTGTGCCTTTCCTTTCTTCTGTCCTACGCCATTTTGTTTCTGTGTGTGTGTGTTGTGTGCTCAGTTTGCGCATGCGCCACATCCGGGTGTCTGTGTGTTTATGTTCATTTATCTATTTGTTTATTTATTTGTTTATTTACATGTTATTGGTTGGTTGTTTGTTCTATGTGTGTGTGTGTTTTCATTTTGTCCTTAATTGTAAGTTGTGATGTTGCTGTTCCACTCATATTTTCTATTTAATTTTGGTTGTAATTCTTTTATGTTTATTGCCTCTGTAATTTGTCTAAACATTGCATCTTTTCTGTGTGTAGATTCTATTTTTATTTCTATGTTCTCTAATTTACCCTTGTGTTCTATCTTAGCATGTTGGTAGAGTACAGATGATTCTTTATTATCTTGAAGGTCTCGCCAGTGTTCATTTATCCGTTCCCCTATACTACGAGCTGTCTCACCTATGTACACTAATCAGGTTGAGAAAAGTACACCTGTATATATATATATATATATATATATATATATATATATATATATACATATACAGGTGTACTTTTCTCAACCTGATTAGTTCTATCGTTGCTTTGGTATGTATTGTGTGTTAGTTTCGCTTACCACAATGTTTGATTTGTCAAGCTATTTAAACGTATGTTATTACTCTGAGGCCCTATCTTATCGAGTGCTTTGCTAACTCATCATTTCATATAAGTAGGCCGAATTTACTTGCAAACCGCCAGAGATTCGATTTTACTGATTTCCAATTATATATATATATATATGCAAAAGTTTTATTTAAAATTGTTGGGATACAAGTAAATATTTTATAACTGATATAAAGCACTCGACAAGTTTTTGGAGTAGATATACGATATTAAATAAATGGAAACTATATTTATAAAACCATATTTATTTCATTATACATATTTCAGGGATACCAAATTAGACAGCTTCCAAAAATAATCGTCGCTTATAATAGGGTACATCAAAATTATTTATAAAACTGTTTATATATTGTATTTTATCTGACGAAGGCATGCCATATTTTAATTTGGTATCCCTGAAATATGTATAATGAAATAAATATGGTTTTATAAATATAGTTTCCATTTTTTTAATATCGTATATATATATATATATATGTAGAAGTTCTATTTAAATTGTTGGGATACAACAAGCAAATATTTTTATAACTGATATAAAGCACTCAACAAATTATTGAAAGCACACCATAATTTAACTTGGTGTCCTTGAAATATGTATAATGAAATAAATATGGTTTTATAAATATAGTTTCCATTTGTTAATATATTGTATATATATATATATATATATATATATATATATATATATATACAATATATATATATATATATATATTGGATGTGTAATAGTAATATACGCGAACGGCAAAGCATAAACGAACTAAGGAAAAAATTAGAAATAAGAGGGATCAGATGTTGTTTACTCGAGAGAAGACTACGTTGGTATGGTCACGTGATGCGCATGAAAGACGACAGCTGTATAGCAAAGTGCAGGGCAATAAAGATAGACGGTAGCCACGGAGTAGGCAGACCCAGAAAAACCTGGGACGAGCTGATAAATTCCGACCTCACACACTTACACCTCTCCAAGACAATGTCACTGGACCGAGACCTTTGGCGGTACTCAGTAATAGAGAAGACCCGCCTTACCTAAATACAAAGTAAAAACCTACTACAGTCAGTAGGCATCTCTAACAAAATACACCCCCGTCCCACCACCCCCACCCCATCCACACCGCCCCTTTCAATGTAAAGTTATGTTGGTACCACAACATCCAGGCCGAAACAAATGAGATCGTGTAGGTGTCACGACAAAAAAACACAGTCCACGCTGTAATGTGGCCGTGTAGGCAACACGGTAAAAACCTCCCAGTCCCACACTGTAAACGTGGTTGGTGTTAGGAAGGGCATCCAGCTGTAGAAAACCCGCCAGACAGTCTACGCTGTAATGTGGCCATGTAGGTAACACGGTAAAAACCTCCCAGCCCCACACTGTAAATGTGGTTGGTGTTAGGAAGGGCATCCAGCCGTAGAAAACCTGCCAGACAGTCCTATGCGAGCAAGACAACCACTCTTGCCTCAAGTGGGAAAACTCCCGTCCAAACCCATGCAAGCGTGGAACACGGACGTTAAACGATGATGATGATGATGATGATGATATAGTGATTATAATGTCCAGTCACTGTAGGTTCACCACAGTGAACACTCGATGTGTAGTTTCCAGTAGGTATATTGGTGTTGTACTAAACAGGGTATAACAATTGTTTCTACTATTTGTCACAAGGCCAGCAATTACCCCCAGTGCATTACTGGTACCTTATATAGGCACAAGGCCAGCAATTTTGAGGGAGGGGAAAGTCGATTAAATCGACCCCAGTGCATGACTGGTACTTTATTTTATCGACCCCGTATGGATGAAAGGCAAAGTTAACCTCGACGGGGTTTAAACACAGATCATAAAGGGCCGTAACTCTATGCTGCAAAGCATGGCATCCAACCCTCTTCCGATACTTCCAATTCACCGCATGTAATGATAATAAAAAGGATGATATATATATGTGTGCGTGTGTATATATGTGTGTGTGGGTGCGTGTGTGTGTGTTTATATATATTTGCGTGTGAGTGTGTGTATGTGTATGTGTGTGTGTATTTATATATGTGTGTGTGTGTATTTATATATATATGTGTGTGTGTGTGTGTGTGTATTTATATATATGTGTGTGTGAGTGTATTTATATATATATGTGTGTGTATTTATATATATATGTG
Organism: Eledone cirrhosa; assembly: GCA_964016885.1. Classification (NCBI taxonomy): domain Eukaryota; kingdom Metazoa; phylum Mollusca; class Cephalopoda; order Octopoda; family Eledonidae; genus Eledone; species Eledone cirrhosa. The sequence goes on from OZ024765.1 coordinate 20,024,146, forward strand.
TGTGTGTATATATATATGTGTGTGTGTGTTTATATATATATGTGTGTGTATTTATATATATATGTGTGTATTTATATATGTGTGTGTGTGTGTGTATTTATATATATGTGTGTATATTTATATATATATGTGTGTGTGTATTTATATATATATATGTGTGTATTTATATATATGTGTGTGTGTGTGTATTTATATATATATGTGTGTGTATTTATATATATATGTGTGTGTGTATATATATATGTGTGTGTGTGTTTATATATATATGTGTGTGTATTTATATATATATATGTGTGTATTTATATATGTGTGTGTGTGTGTGTATTTATATATATATGTGTGTGTATTTATATATATATGTGTGTGTGTATATATATATATGTGTGTGTATTTATATATATATGTGTGTATTTATATATATGTGTGTGTGTGTGTATTTATATATATGTGTGTGTGTGTGTATATATATATATATGTGTGTATATTTATATATATATGTGTGTGTGTATTTATATATATATGTGTGTGTGTGTGTGTGTGTGTGTGTGTGTGTGTGTGTGTGTATATATATATACAGTATACACACATACATATATATACACATACATATATATACATATATACACACATATATGTGTATATCTACATACATATATATATATATACATAACAGAGTGCAGAGAGAGAAATAGAGATAGGGGGAGAGACAGAGAGAGAGCAGGGATAGAGAGAGAGGGGGAGAGATAGGGGGGGGGGGGGAGATGGGGCAGAGTGAGAGAGAGATAGGGGGAGAGAGAGAGATAGGGGGAGAGAGAGAGGAGAGTGAAAGAGAGAGAGAGAATAGCTGAGGAAAAAATATCCATTATATCCCAAAAGGAAAAAAAGAAAAAAAAAATTTCAGATATTGACTGCCAGATTCTAGAATAATCCTCTGGAATTTCCGTCGACATTAAAAACTGATAGTAATTTCTGATAAAACGGAGAACTATTTCACTGAATCCAGATAGTATCATTGAAACAGAAGATATACGTCTTTAACCCTTTCATTACCATATTTCTAATGAAAGACACTGTCTATGTCATTAACCCTTTCACTACCATATTTCTAATGAAAGACACTGTCTATGTCATTAACCCTTTCATTACCATATTTCTAATGAAAGACACTGTCTATGTCATTAACTCTTTCATTACCATATTTCTAATGAAAGACACTGTCTATGTCATTAACTCTTTCATTACCATATATCTAATGAAAGACACTGTCTATGTCATTAACCCTTTCATTACCATATTTCTAATGAAAGACACTGTCTATGTCATTAACCATTTCATTACCATATTTCTAATGAAAGACACTGTCTATGTCATTAACCCTTTCATTACCATATTTCTAATGAAAGACACTGTCTATGTCATTAACCCTTTCATTACCATATTTCTAATGAAAGACACTGTCTATGTCATTAACCCTTTCATTACCATATTTCTAATGAAAGACACTGTCTATGTCATTAACCCTTTCATTACCATATTTCTAATGAAAGACACAGTCTATGTCATTAACCCTTTCATTACCATATTTCTAATGAAAGACACTGTCTATATCATTAACCATTTCATTACCATATTTCTAATGAAAGACACTGTCTATGTCATTAACCATTTCATTACCATATTTCTAATGAAAGACACTGTCTATGTCATTAACCCTTCCATTACCATATTTCTAATGAAAGACACAGTCTATGTCATTAACCCTTTCATTACCATATTTCTAATGAAAGACACTGTCTATGTCATTAACCCTTCCATTACCATATTTCTAATGAAAGACACTGTCTATGTCATTAACCCTTTCATTACCATATTTCTAATGAAAGACACTGTCTATGTCATTAACCATTTCATTACCATATTTCTAATGAAAGACACTGTCTATGTCATTAACCATTTCACTACCATATTTCTAATGAAAGACACTGTCTATGTCATTAACCCTTTCACTACCATATTTCTAATGAAAGACACTGTCTATGTCATTAACCCTTTCATTACCATATTTCTAATGAAAGACACTGTCTATGTCATTAACCCTTTCATTACCATATTTCTAATGAAAGACACTGTCTATGTCATTAACCTTTTCATTGCCATATTTCTAATGAAAGACACTGTCTATGTCATTAACCCTTTCATTACCATATTTCTAATGAAAGACACTGTCTATGTCTTTAACCCTTTCATTACCATATTTCTAATGAAAGACACTGTCTATGTCATTAACCTTTTCATTGCCATATTTCTAATGAAAGACACTGTCTATGTCATTAACCCTTTCATTACCATATTTCTAATGAAAGACACTGTCGATGTAATTAACCCTTTCATTACCATATTTCTTATGAAAGACACTGTCTACAATAGTATATATAGAGTTATGTAAATGCTAAAGGATTAAGGTTGTTTTGGAACATAACATAACAAAGGTTCTTACATGAAATTATGTTGGAAAGGTTTTAGATAAACATGGACATTTAAAAATAAAAAGTTTTGTGTCAGAACCAGAGACTGTTTAAGTTAAGGTGGTTTGGAACATAACTTCACAAAGGTTCTTACATAAAATTACGATGGAAGGTTTTTAGATAAACATTTCCACTTTAAAATAAACAGTTTTGTATCATAGAACTAGAGGTGTTTGGAACATAACTTAAAGGTTCTTACATAAAATTATGTTGGAAAGATTTTAGACAAATATAGACATTTGAAAATGAAGAATTTTGTATCAGAATCAGACACTGTTTAAGATGGTTTGGAACATAACTTAACAAAGGTTCTTACATAAAATAGTGTTGGAAAGATTTTAGATAAACACAGACATTTAAAAATAGAGTATTTTGTGTCAGAATCAGACGCTGTTTAAGGTGGTTTGGAACATAACTTAACAAAGGTTCGGCAGGCTTTAGATTAATATATACACTTTAACATAAACAGTTGTGTATTGTATAAACAGGGTTGGTATGGTGAAGGTTTATGAAGCTAAAGTTGGAGCAGAATTCATGGACATTATATAAACAAAAATCTTGGAGAAGAAGTATGGTTTCTCGGTAAGTCTGATTTGGTTTGTAAACATTTGAACATGTGAAAAGCTATGACATTTTGATCTTAAACTAAGATAAGAATCTTATGTAAACCTTGTGATGGAGAGGCTGGAATATATTAGAACACAGAGTGTGTATATATGTATATAGGCATGTGTATGTGTTTGAGTATATATATATATAGAGAGAGAGAGAGATAGATAAATATACACGGGTGTGTATGATTGTGTATAGAAGATTATATTAATAAGAGGAATTCCAACTTTGTCTGATTTACTCGTTTTATTTACAATCCTTTAAAATTTATAATGGTATTATAATGAAATAGTATGATAGAATATTAAATGTTAAGTATTAATTGAACAAGTACTTTCATGCTTTCGCAATCTTCAGGTTCATAATGTGTGGTGACAGTCAAGTTTGCAATTTTCAACTGTGAAAATATACTCATATATATGTGAGTTTGTGTAGTGTGTGTGTGTGTGTGTGTGTGTGTGTGTGTGTGTGTGTGTGTGTGTGTATATATATATATATAGATGGAGGCAAATGGCTTAGTGGTTAGAGCATTAGCCTTGCTATCGAAAGGTTGTGAGTTCAATTCTCAGACCGGGTGATGTGTTGTTTCCTTGAGCAAGACACTTTATTTCACATTGCTCCAGTTTACTCAGCTGTAGAAACGAGATGATAGGGACTGCAAAGTGGTCGTGGAGGTGCCACGGCAAAAAAGCACCCAGCACTCACTGTAAACGAGGTTGGTGTTAGGAAGGGCATCCAGCTGTAGAAATCAAGCCAGAATCAGTTCCCGTCCCACCCTTGCAAGCAGGGAAAAGCGGACGTAAAAATGATGATGATGATGATGATGATATATATATATATATATATATATATCTTGTGAGGGCTATACAAGCCATGTATAAAGAAACAGTCAGCAAGGTTAGAATTAACAACGAATATAGTGAAGAGTTTAGCGTAAAAGTTGGCGTCCATCAGGGCTCTGTTCTCAGCCCACTACTATTTATTATTGCCCTTCAGGCTATAACAGAGGAGTTCAAGACAGGCTGCCCATGGGAACTCCTATACGCAGACGACCTGACACTCATAGCGGAATCAATGGCCGAGCTAGAGAAGAAATTCCAAACATGGAAGCACGGCCTAGAGTCAAAAGGACTTAAAATTAACCTGGCTAAGACCAAAGTACTAGTTTGTAGGAAAGAAAACAAGGCAGCGGTCCCTTCTGGGAAATGGTCGTGCTCGGTGTGTAGGAAAGGCGTAGGTAGAAACTCCATTTTATGTCCTAAATGCAAAGTATGGGTGCATAAAAGATGTAGTGGGATCACAGGTAAGCTAACTAAGAACATAGATTTTACATGTGGCCGGTGCTCTGGTGCAATAAGTAGCAGCAAGTGCCCACAAAATACTAGCTCTTTCAATTGCGCAGAGGGTTCCATAGAAATAGTGGACAGCTTCCGTTACCTGGGCGATAAAATCAGCAGTGGGGGAGGGTGCTCTGAAAGTACTGTAGCTAGAGTCAGAACTGGTTGGAAAAAGTTCAGAGAGCTTATACCACTATTAGCTGCTAAAGGGTTCTCACTAAAAATGAAAGGCAGGTTGTACGATGCCTGCATACGAACAACAATGCTGCATGGCAGTGAGACCTGGGCATTGTGTGCAGAGGATATACGCAGACTAGAGAGGAACGAAGCTTGCATGCTCCGCTGGATGTGTAACAGTAATATACGTGAACGGCAAAGCATAAACGAACTAAGGAAAAAATTAGAGATAAGAGGGATCAGATGTTGTTTACTCGAGAGAAGGCTACGTTGGTATGGACACGTGATGCGCATGAAAGTCGATAGCTGTATAACAAAGTGCAGGGCAATAAAGATAGACGGTAGTCACGGAATAGGCAGACCTAGAAAAACCTGGGACGAGCTGATAAACTCCGACATCACACACTTACACCTCTCCAAGACAATGTCACTGGACCGAGACCTTTGGCGGTACTCAGTAACAGAGAAGACCCGCCTTACCTAAATATATAGTAAAACCTACTCCAGCCAGTAGGCATCTCTAACAAAATACACCCCGTCCCACCACCACCACCCCCACCCCATCCACACCACCCCGTTCTATGTAAAGTTATGTTGGTGCCGCGCCATCGAGGCCGAAACAAATGAGATCGTGTAGGTGTCACGACAAAAAAACACACAGTCCACGCTGTAATGTGGCCGTGTAGGCAACACGGTAAAAACCTCCCAGACCCACACTGTAAATGTGGTTGGTGTTAGGAAGGGCATCCAACTGTAGAAAACCTGCCAGACAGTCCTATGCGAGCAAGACAATCACTCTTGCCTCAAGTGGGACTACCCCCGTCCAAACCCATGCAAGCGTGGAACACGGACGTTAAACGTTGATGATGATGATGATGATGATGATATATATTAGAAAGTGAGGTTTTTTTTACAAAATGAAAAATAACCGAGGTGTCCTACACGAGTGAAAGTATAAAGAAAAAGAGATGAAATCGAAAATGCAACTAGAGTCTTATTTTTAAAAAAAAATTTTTTTTTTTAAATATATAAATTTATTTGGTTCCTTTACTGGTTTCGCAGTTCTTCTGCTGTTCAAAAGGTGAGTTGAGATGGAGGGTCTGTGGTTTTTCTCACATCAGATGTGAGAAAAACCACAGACCCTCCATCTCAACTCACCTTTTGAAAAGCAGAAGAACTGCGAAACCGGTAAAGGAACCAAATAAATATATATATTTTTAAAAAAAATAAGACTCCAGTTGCATTTTCGATTTCATCTCTTTTTCTTTATATATATGTATATATATCTATATATATATTTGTGTAAAAAAAGAACGATCAAGTTTCGTCAAATTGGACCGAGGAAACAATGTTTCCGTTGGTCTTTCCAGTTGCTAATACTATCTATTGGTAGCAACTCCAGGTAGAAGGAGCAACGTGAAATAAAGTGTCTTGCTCAAGGACATAATGCATCGCCCGGGCCGAGAATCGAACTCACAACCTCAAGATTGTGAACACAATTCTCTAACCACTCAGCCACACGCCTTCACATATTTGTGTGTGTGTGTGTGTGTGTGAATATATATATATATATATGTGTATGCATATATATATATATATATATATATATTTGTATTGTGACGTTAACCATTCACTGTCAAAAGAGCAAGAGCTCAGCCACTGGGCACTAATTGTTTACAACAGCTGCACTCTACTTTGCAAAGTATTCAGTACTTAGCTGTACAATCTTCTTACTAAACTGGTAACGCCCCATACTGGTTATTATGTATCTTCCATTTGTTAAAAGATTATATCCATTGTACCAAAGTGGTTTTTCAACCCTTGTCATTCAAGACACACTTCTTTGTGTGTTTATTTATATCATCATCATCATCATCATCATCACCGTTTTACGTCCGTTCTTCCACGCTAGCATGGGTTAGATGGGTTGTCCTGTTGTGGGCAGTGTCTGGTCGGCTGACCATGCCTTGCTCATACAGGAACTGATCTGGCTTGATTTCTACAGCTGGATGCCCTTATATATATATAAATGAAAGGGTTACAAAGGAGAATACATACTGTTAGAACATGTTTATACAAAATCACCTACGTATATGCAACTAACTATATGTATCGCTTATCCCTTTAAACCTCTACTCTCTCACGATACTAAAATATTCTATATATATATATAAAAATACGGATGAAACCATGGTAGAGATATAATTACGGTATGTACACATTTCTTCTAAGTTTAATTTTACACCTAATTGTGTATGGTTGATGGTATATTTAGTCAGTTTCTACATGCTGTCGAAATGTTGGATAAATACTCTATTGGGGCCACCGCGAAGAGGCCACTTTCGGTTATTTGTCGGAGATTTCTTCATAAGAGCCTTTCTTCTTATAGCTTGGTCTAATTGATTTTTTATATGGTTAATTATGCTAATTGGGAGAGGAAATGGTATATATTTTATCTGGTGATTCTATAGACATGCTTTATGATATATATAATTGAAGCTCCGACGCCTGGCAACTGACTTGGTAAACACCCACAAAATTGTTAACCATGTTGCCAACAACAACCCTGAGTACCTTTTCGATTTACATGTGTCTAACACACGTGGACATGCCCACAAAGTATGAAAACAGCACAGTTCCCATGACTTTCGGAAACATTTTTTCACGCTCAGAGTTGCTGAAGCATGGAACAAACTACCTGCATCAGTTGTTAGCTGTCGAGACACTGCATCCTTTAAGGCCTCCATGCTTCCCGAGATCCGCCAACAGAACAGCTAACACATACACGCATGTACTTCCCTGACATTTGTGTATTATTCTATGTACTATATTGACGAGTTGTAGTGCACCTGAGCACTTTACACAATAATTTCATTATTATTATTTTATATTTTATATATCCAGGGGGTGTAACTAGGAGTTACTGCAGGTTCACCCAGGAGAGCACTCGATGTTTAGGTTCACTTCTGTGATGAGGTGTAGAGCTATACAGAGTGTAATATATAGAAAGGATAAAAAGGATGATTGAGTCGGGTAGGATCGATATAGATCAAACCTTGAGCTGATCAGTGGCGAAACGCGCGTCACCTATCAATAAATGCAATGAAGGAATAATCAATCGTCCTTTTTATCCTTTATATATATATATATATATATATACATGGAAAGTTATATTTAAAATTGTTGGGTTACAACTAGTAAATATTTATAACTGATATAAAAGCACTCGACAAATATTTGGAGTATATTTACAATATTAAATAAATGGAAACTATATTTATAAAACCATAATTATTTCATTATATATATTTCGGGGATATCATATTAATAATATGCTATGCCTTCCTCAGACAAAATACAATATAAACAGTTTTATAGATAAATAGATTCGACATACCGTAACAACACCGACTTGCATTTGAAGAGGTTCACTGCCAGTTCAACCTCTTCAAATGCAAGTCGGTGTTGTTACGGTATGTCGAATCTATTTATCTATAAAACTGTTTATATTGTATTTTGTCTGAGGAAGGCATAGCATATTGTTAATATGATATCCCCGAAATATATATAATGAAATAAATATGGTTTTATAAATATAGTTTCCATTTATTAATATCGTATATCTACTCCAAATACTTGTCGAGTGCTTTATATCAGTTATAAAAATATTTACTTGTTGTATCCCAACAATTTTAAATAGAACTTTTGCATATATATATATATATATATATATATATATATATATATATATATATATAAGAACCGCCTTCCCTACATGCAAAGTGAACCTGTAGTCGGTAGGCCCCTCCAAACCAAACACACACAAACTACCCCTACTTCATCCTTCCACTCCCGCCAACACCACCCCTTTCAATGTAAAGTTATGTTGGTACCACAACATTCAGTCCAAACAGATGAGGTCGTGTAGGTGTCACGACAAAAAAAAACACACAGTCCACGCTGTAATGTGGCCGTGTAGGTAACACGGTAAAAACCTCCCAGTTCTACACTGTAAGCGTGGTCGGTGTTAGGAAGGGCATCCAGCCGTAGAAAACCAGCCAGATAGTCCTATACGAGCGAGACATCGTCACCCAACCAATCTTGCTTCAAGTGGGACAACTCCCGTCTAAACCCATGCTAGCATGGAAGATAGACGTTAAACGATGATATATCATCATCATCACCGTTTTACGTCCGTTCTTCCATGCTAGCATGGGTTAGACGGGTTGTCCTGTTGTGGGCAGTGTCCGGTCGGCTGACCTTGTCTTGCTCATACGGAAACTGATTCTGGCTTGATTTCTACAGCTGGATGCCCTTCCTAACACCAACCTCATCTACAGTGAGTGCTGGGTGCTTTTTTTCCGTGGTGCCTACACGTCCACTTTACAGTGTGGGCTGGGTGCTTTTTTACCGTGGCACCTCCACGACCACATATATATATATATTATGGATGTGCAATGTCAATGTGCATGAACGACCAAGCATAGATGAGTTGAGAGAGAAACTGTGTATCAGAGGGATAGGCTGTAGTGTGCGGGAGAGAAGACTGCGTTGGTATGGACATGTGATGTGCATGGAGGATGACCGCTGGGTAAAGAAGTGCCACGAAATCCCAGTAGAAGGAAGACACAGTCAAGGAAGACCATGGAAAACATGAGCGGAGGTGGTCAGCGCAGACCTCAGATCGCTGAAACTCACGGAGGAGATGACGAAGGACCGTGACAAGTGGAGAGATGCTGTGCTGAATAGGACCCATCCCACCCTTGCAAGCAGGGAAAAGCCTACGTAAAATGATGTTGATGATGATAATTGTTTCTACTTTAGGCACAAGGCCATCAATTACCCAGTACATTACTGGTACTTTATTTTATCGACCCCGTAAGGATGAAAGGCAAAGTTAATGTTGATGATGATGATGATGATGATATAAAATCAGGTAGTAACATGTGCTTACGCCGTATTTGACTAAATAGAATTAGTCTGTTAGTTGGGATTTTAAAAAACCCTCTGAATGGAAAAAGAGATGTGTATTGACGTACATGGGATACAAACCCACATCTTTGGTTTGCCGGACCCATGTGGTTACCATGACACTAAACACCACCCACACTTCCTTCCATTCAATGAGAAGCTATATAACTATAGCAGGTATGTATATCGATTAACGTCCATCTTCCACACCAGCATGGGTTAGACGGGTCCCATTTAGAGACAAGTTGTACTGGGTGACCATGTCTTGTTCATATAGGGGTGATTCTGGCTGGTTTTCTACAGCTGGATGCCCTTCCTAACACCAACCCCATTGACAGTGTGGGCTGGGTGCCTTCTGGCTGTGTCTTTTACACGTCCACTTTACAGTGTGGGCAGGGTTATTTCTACAGTACATCTTATTGTCAACAGAGGTAGCAACTCCCTAAACCTTCACCATTCTATCCCTAATCTAGCTACTTCTATCGTACCCTTTATTGTCAACAGTGAGAGCAGCTCCCTAAACTTCTTCCCCTATTGTGTCCTTATTTTAGCTACTTCTATGGTACCCTTTATTGTCAACAGTGGGAGCAGCTCCCTAAACTTCTTCCCCCATTGTGTCCTTATTTTAGCTACTTCTATGGTACCCTTTATTGTCAACAGTGGGAGCAGCTCGCTAAACTTCTTCCCCTATTGTGTCCTTATTTTAGCTACTTCTATGGTACCCTTTATTGTCAACAGTGGGAGCAGCTCCCTAAACTTCTTCCCCCATTGTGTCCTTATTTTAGCTACTTCTATGGTACCCTTTATTGTCAACAGTGGGAGCAGCTCCCTAAACTTCTTCCCCTATTGTGTCCTTATTTTAGCTACTTCTATGGTACCCTTTATTGTCAACAGTGAGAGCAGCTCCCTAAACTTCTTCCCCCATTGTGTCCTTATTTTAGCTACTTCTATGGTACCCTTTATTGTCAACAGTGGGAGCAGCTCCCTATACTTCTTCCCCCATTGTGTCCTTATTTTAGCTACTTCTATGGTACCCTTTATTGTCAACAGTGGGAGCAGCTCCCTAAACTTCTTCCCCTATTGTGTCATTTTAGCTACTTCTATGGTACCCTTTATTGTCAACAGTGGGAGCAGCTCCCTAAACTTCTTCCCCCATTGTGTCCTTATTTTAGCTACTTCTATGGTACCCTTTATTGTCAACAGTGGGAGCAGCTCCCTAAACTTCTTCCCCCATTGTGTCCTTATTTTAGCTACTTCTATGGTACCCTTTATTGTCAACAGTGGGAGCAGCTCCCTAAACTTCTTCCCCTATTGTGTCCTTATTTTAGCTACTTCTATGGTACCCTTTATTGTCAACAGTGGGAGCAGCTCCCTAAACTTCTTCCCCTATTGTGTCCTTATTTTAGCTACTTCTATGGTACCCTTTATTGTCAACAGTGGGAGCAGCTCCCTAAACTTCTTCCCCTATTGTGTCCTTATTTTAGCTACTTCTATGGTACCCTTTATTGTCAACAGTGGGAGCAGCTCCCTATACTTCTTCCCCCATTGTGTCCTTATTTTAGCTACTTCTATGGTACCCTTTATTGTCAACAGTGGGAGCAGCTCCCTAAACTTCTTCCCCCATTGTGTCCTTATTTTAGCTACTTCTATGGTACCCTTTATTGTCAACAGTGGGAGCAGCTCCCTAAACTTCTTCCCCATCCTGTCCTTATTTTAGCTACAATGCTCTCAGTACACCCCCTCTACTACTAATTAGGTCACCGAGGTAATAGAAGCTATCAACTACTTCTCTAGAGACATCCTGGGACTGGGGAAAAAGGGTTTATCTAACTAAAGCTCTTATTACTAACTATCTCTGTACATATAGTTACTACCACCACTACTACACCACCACCACACATCACTACCACCACTACTACCACCACCACCACAACTACACAAACACCACCACTACTACTACCACTACACCAGCACCACCACCACCGCACCTACCACCACTACACACACCATCACTACCACCACCACAACTACACAAACACCACCACTACTACTACCACTACACCACCACCACTACTACACCATCACTACCACCACCACAACTACACAAACACCACCACTACTACTACCACTACACCACCACCACTACTACACCATCACTACCACCACCACAACTACACAAACACCACCACTACTACTACCACTACACCACCACCACTACTACACCATCACTACCACCACCACAACTACACAAACACCACCACTACTACTACCACTACACCACCACCACTACTACACCATCACTACCACCACCACAACTACACAAACACCACCACTACTACTACCACTACACCACCACCACACATCACTACCACCACTACTACCACTACTACTACCACTACACCACCACCACTACTACACCATCACTACCACCACCACAACTACACAAACACCACCACTACTACTACCACTACACCACCACCACTACTACACCATCACTACCACCACCACAACTACACAAACACCACCACTACTACTACCACTACACCACCACCACTACTACACCATCACTACCACCACCACAACTACACAAACACCACCACTACTACTACCACTACACCACCACCACTACTACACCACCACCACACATCACTACCACCACTACTACCACTACTACTACCACCACCACACACCATCACTACCACCACCACCACAACTACACAAACACCACCACTACTACTACTACCACCACTACTACACCACCACCACCACTACACACACACCACCACCACCACTACACACACCACCACCACCACCACTACACCCCACCACTACTACCACCACCACCACACCTGATTCTTAACACTTACCTGTCTTTGTATCAATAATTACTCTCGTTACCTCCATTGTGTCTACACCTTTAACGAGCTAGCTAGTTTCATTACCTTAATTAGCAATAGCTGCTGCTGCTGTCTTCAGAATTATCATCCACATGTATTGATTTCTGGCAGGGGGGGGGGTAGTGGTGGTGGTGGTGGTGTATTAGCGGTGGTGGTGGTGGTGTAGTGGTGGTGGTGGTGGTGGTAGTAATGTGTAGTGGTGGTGGTGGTGTAGTAGTGGTGGTGGTGGTGTATTAGTGGTGGTGGTGGTGTAGTGGTGGTGGTGGTGTAGTGGTGGTGGTGGTGGTGTATTAGTGGTGGTGGTGGTGGTGGTGGTGGTGTATTGGTGGTGGTGGTGGTGGTGTATTAGTGGTGGTGGTGGTGTATTAGTGGTGGTGGTGGTGGTGGTGGTGGTGGTGTATTAGTGGTGGTGGTGGTGTATTAGTGGTGGTGGTGGTGGTGGTGGTGGTGGTGTATTAGTGGTGGTGGTGGTGTAGTGGTGGTGGTGGTGTAGTGGTGGTGGTGGTGGTGTATTAGTGGTGGTGGTGGTGTAGTGGTGGTGGTGATGGTGGTAGTAATGTGTAGTGGTGGTGGTGGTGTAGTAGTGGTGGTGGTGGTGTAGTGGTGGTGGTGATGGTGGTAGTAATGTGTAGTGGTGGTGGTGGTGTAGTAGTGGTGGTGGTGGTGGTGTATTAGTGGTGGTGATGGTGTAGTGGTGGTGGTGTAGTAGTGGTGGTGTAGTAGTGGTTATGGTGAGGGGGTGTAGTGGTGGTGGGGGTGTAGTCGTGGTGATGTGGTGTTGGTGGGTGGTGATGGTGTGTAGTGGTAGTAGTAGTGGTAGTGGTGGTGTTATTGATGATGGTGATGATGGTGGTGGTATGGTGTGGTGGTGATAGTGTTATTAATGGTGGTGGTAGCATGGTAGTACATAGTTAACACAGGTGTTTCATACTACTTATCACCCCCACCTCACCCCACATAACTACACCCACTCCCCACCACCACCACCACCACCCCAGACTACTCCCCCTTCTTCCCATGTACCCCCAACCCCCCACGTAGCAGATTTCTCTTCAGTTGGGGCAATAACTTACAACCTTCCCAGTGTTGGAGCCACGAATGTGCACCCAGTACACTCTGTAAAGTGGTAGGTGTTAGGAAGGGCATCCAGCTTTAGAAATCTTGCCAAACAAAGGTTTGAGAGAACCCTCAGTTGTGTGAAAGACTTAACAAAAAGCACCCAGTCCACTCTGTAAAGTGGTCGTGTGGGTGTCACAACAAAAAGCACCCAGTCCACACTGTACAGTGGTCATGTAGGTGTCACAACAACAACACCCAGTCCACTCTGTAAAGTGGTCGTGTGGGTGTCATGACAAAAAGCACCCAGTCCACACTGTAAAGTGGTCATGTAGGTGTCATGACAAAAAGCACCCAGTCCACACTGTAAAGTGGTCATGTAGGTGTCATGACAAAAAGTACCCAGTCCACTCTGTAAAGTGGTCGTGTGGGTGTCACAACAAAAAGCACCCAGTCCACACTGTAAAGTGGTTGTGTAGGGGTCACAACAAAAAAGCACCCAGTCCACACTGTAAAGTGGTCATGTAGGTGTCACAACAACAACACCCAGTCCACACTGTAAAGTGGTCGTGTGGGTGTCATGACAAAAAGCACCCAGTCCACACTGTAAAGTGGTTATGTAGGTGTCACAACAAACAACACCCAGTCCACTCTGTAAAGTGGTCATGTCGGTGTCACAACAAAAAGCACCCAGTCCACACTGTAAAGTGGTCGTGTGGGTGTCACAACAAAAAAGCACCCAGTCCACACTGTAAAGTGGTCGTGTGGGTGTCACAACAAAAAAGCACCCAGTCCACACTGTAAAGTGGTCAAAAACACCCAGTATTCACTGTAAAGTGGTTGGAGTTATGAAGGACATCCAGCCATAGAAACCAATCCAGAAACAGTCCTGTACGAGCAGAACACGATCACCTAACCTGACTTGTCTCACAACAGGACAACTCACCTAACACATGCTAACATGGAATAATGGACATTAAAACAATGATAAAGATGATAATGCTAATACCCAGGTAAAATACAGGTTTATGTTATAAATAATATATGAAATAATAATTGCTATATTTTGTGTTACCTTATCACCAATTTCCTCTGAGATATCCAGGTGTCTCTGGCAACAGACAATTGCATCATCAAACTTATTCAAAACTTTCAGCGTGTTTCCAAGGTTACCGCTGGCCTTGGCCTCCCCAGCTTTGTCTCCCAGTGTTCTGAAATAATAATAATAATAATAATAATAATAATAATAATAATAATAATAATGTTTTCTTTATTAACCACAAGGGTTTACATAAAGTAGACATTAAGGACAGTACAGGACAATACAGGACGGTACAAATGGGCATTTCTGCGTGTAAAAAAACAGAGGATGTAATAAAATAACAAAGAAATAATAATAATAATAATAATAATGGATTTTAGGATGCAGACGGACAAGAAACTGGAACACAATAGACCTGACCTGGTGGTTGTGGACAAAGAAAAACGATTGTGCCTGATTGTGGATGTGGCCTGCCCATTCGACACGAGAGTGCAAGAGAAGGAGAGGGAGAAAATTAACCGATACCAGGACTTAAAGTGGGAGGTAAAAAGGATTTGGAACTGCCATGAAGTCAAAGTGGTCCCGATTGTCATAGGAGCACTAGGTACTATCTCAAAAAGTTTCCAGGGATGGTTAAAGAAAATTGGCCCCTTCACGCTTTTTGGAACGCTTCAAAAGGCATGCTTGCTGGGAACAGCAAGAACCCTCCGATACGTCCTGAATATCTGAGGCTGCAGGTAGTGGCTTGATATTCATTTCAACAAACTTCCCAGTTAACTAACATCAATGACTGAGACTCAAAGAATAATAATAATAATAATAATTGTTTCTACCTTTGGCACAAGGCCAGCAATTACTCCAGTGTATTACTGATACTTTATTTTATCAACCCCGTAAGGATAAAAGCAAAGTTAACCTCAGCGGGATTTGAACTCAGAATGTAAGGGCTATAACTCTGTGCTACAAAGCATGGCGTCTGCCAATCCACCACTCTTATATTATATAATAACAATAATAATAATAATGATTTCATTTATTAGCCACAAGGGCCGACATGTAGGGGGAGAATACAAAGACAGGGACAGTGGGTTTACAATAAGCTCCAGTAAAAGTGCTCAATGGTAAGATTCATTTAACAATGAAAATATGAAAAATATAAAATAAACAATGCATAAATATAACAAAATAAATTCCCCAATAGAGGGGTGAACGACCCTGGAGTGACTCAGGTACCCCACCAATCCTGAACCACCTTCTAGGGGACCTGGGGAAGGCACCCTTCTGTTTCTCAAGTTAGCTAGCCTATAGGCGCATGGCCATTCTCGCCACATTCATCCACCTTTTAACAAATGTACTGGGGGGAGGGGCACTTCTCTCTCCACCCTCATCTTCCTTTCCAGGTGAAACTTGAAGAAGTTGATGAGGGATTGGCCGAAGAGAAAAGTGTCTGTCTTCAGTCCTTTCAATCTGGTCCACCATATAACCTCTTTCGCAACTGCCACCAGACAGAAGAAAATTGTCTGCCCTTCCTAACAACAACAACAACGCTTTCTTTATTAACCACAAGGGTTGACATAAATATAACATTAAGGACAGCACAGGACGGTAGAAATGGGCATTTCTGCATGTAAAGAAAAAAAAACAAAGGATATGACAAAAAAAGAAAACAAAGGAAAATTCCCCAATAGGGGGAGAGACTTCCGAGGGTCACTCGTGGAGAAAGCCCATTAAAAAAGCCACGGTGACCCTGACCACCAGGCAAAGTGTCCTCTCCCAGTTCTCCACCTTCAATTTACAGGCACATACTCAGAGCAGGCCCATTCACTGGGGCCATGCTTGTCTCTCTCACCCATCTTTCAATAAATTGCTGGGAAGAGAGAACTTCCCTCTCCACCCTGATTTTCCTTATCAAATGAAATTTGAAAAAGTCAACGAGGGCTTCGCCAAATAATTGTTTCTACTTTTAGCACAAGGCCAGTAATTACCCCAGTGTATTAATGGTACTTTATTTTATCGACCCTGCTAAGTCCTCCTCCCAGTAAAACCAGCTATGGTGGGATAGCTGTACCACCCTCCCAGCAATGGCTGGCTAGCTGTACCACCCTCCCAGCAATGGCTGGCTAGCTGTAGCGCCCTCCCAGCAATGGCTGGCTAGCTGTACCGCCCTCCCAGCAATGGCAGGATAGCTGTACCGCCCTCCCAGCAATGGCAGGATAGCTGTGCCACCCTCCCAGCAATGGCAGGATAGCTGTGCCACCCTCCCAGCAATGGCAGCATAGCTGTACCGCCCTCCCAGCAATGGCTGGCTAGCTGTGCCACCCTCCCAGCAATGGCAGGATAGCTGTACCGCCCTCCCAGCAATGGCAGGATAGCTGTGCCACCCTCCCAGCAATGGCAGGATAGCTGTGCCACCCTCCCAGCAATGGCAGGATAGCTGTAGCGCCCTCCCAGCAATGGCAGGATAGCTGTGCCACCCTCCCAGCAATGGCAGGATAGCTGTGCCACCCTCCCAGCAATGGCAGGATAGCTGTGCCACCCTCCCAGCAATGGCAGGATAGCTGTACCACCCTCCCAGCAATGGCAGGATAGCTGTACCGCCCTCCCAGCAATGGCTGGCTAGCTGTACCACCCTCCCAGCAATGGCAGGATAGCTGTACCACCCTCCCAGCAATGGCAGGATAGCTGTACCACCCTCCCAGCAATGGCAGGATAGCTGTGCCACCCTCCCAGCAATGGCAGGATAGCTGTACCACCCTCCCAGCAATGGCTGGCTAGCTGTACCACCCTCCCAGCAATGGCAGGATAGCTGTAGCGCCCTCCCAGCAATGGCTGGATAGCTGTGCCACCCTCCCAGCAATGGCAGGATAGCTGTAGCGCCCTCCCAGCAATGGCAGGATAGCTGTACCACCCTCCCAGCAATGGCAGGCTAGCTGTGCCACCCTCCCAGCAATGGCAGGATAGCTGTACCGCCCTCCCAGCAATGGCTGGATAGCTGTGCCACCCTCCCAGCAATGGCAGGATAGCTGTAGCGCCCTCCCAGCAATGGCAGGATAGCTGTACCACCCTCCCAGCAATGGCAGGCTAGCTGTGCCACCCTCCCAGCAATGGCTGGCTAGCTGTACCACTCTCCCAGCAATGGCAGGCTAGCTGTACCGCCCTCCCAGCAATGGCAGGATAGCTGTACCACCCTCCCAGCAATGGCAGGATAGCTGTAGCGCCCTCCCAGCAATGGCTGGCTAGCTGTACCACCCTCCCAGCAATGGCAGGCTAGCTGTAGCGCCCTCCCAGCAATGGCAGGATAGCTGTGCCACCCACCCAGCAATGGCAGGATAGCTGTACCACCCTCCCAGCAATGGCAGGCTAGCTGTACCACCCTCCCAGCAATGGCAGGATAGCTGTGCCACCCTCCCAGCAATGGCAGGCTAGCTGTACCACCCTCCCAGCAATGGCAGGATAGCTGTGCCACCCTCCCAGCAATGGCTGGCTAGCTGTACCACCCTCCCAGCAATGGCAGGATAGCTGTGCCACCCTCCCAGCAATGGCAGGCTAGCTGTGCCACCCTCCCAGCAATGGCAGGATAGCTGTACCGCCCTCCCAGCAATGGCAGGATAGCTGTGCCACCCTCCCAGCAATGGCAGGATAGCTGTACCACCCTCCCAGCAATGGCAGGATAGCTGTGCCACCCTCCCCGCAATGGCAGGATAGCTGTGCCACCCTCCCAGCAATGGCAGGATAGCTGTGCCACCCTCCCAGCAATGGCAGGATAGCTGTGCCACCCTCCCAGCAATGGCAGGATAGCTGTACCACCCTCCCAGCAATGGCAGGATAGCTGTGCCACCCTCCCAGCAATGGCAGGCTAGCTGTGCCACCCTCCCAGCAATGGCAGGATAGCTGTACCGCCCTCCCAGCAATGGCAGGATAGCTGTGCCACCCTCCCAGCAATGGCAGGATAGCTGTACCACCCTCCCCGCAATGGCAGGATAGCTGTGCCACCCTCCCAGCAATGGCAGGATAGCTGTGCCACCCTCCCAGCAATGGCAGGATAGCTGTGCCACCCTCCCAGCAATGGCAGGATAGCTGTACCACCCTCCCAGCAATGGCAGGATAGCTGTACCACCCTCCCAGCAATGGCAGGATAGCTGTACCACCCTCCCAGCAATGGCTGGCTAGCTGTAGCGCCCTCCCAGCAATGGCAGGATAGCTGTGCCACCCTCCCCGCAATGGCAGGATAGCTGTACCACCCTCCCAGCAATGGCAGGATAGCTGTACCACCCTCCCAGCAATGGCAGGATAGCTGTACCGCCCTCCCAGCAATGGCTGGATAGCTGTACCACCCTCCCAGCAATGGCAGGATAGCTGTAGCGCCCTCCCAGCAATGGCTGGCTAGCTGTAGCGCCCTCCCAGCAATGGCAGGATAGCTGTACCACCCTCCCAGCAATGGCAGGATAGCTGTACCACCCTCCCAGCAATGGCAGGATAGCTGTGCCACCCTCCCAGCAATGGCAGGATAGCTGTAGCGCCCTCCCAGCAATGGCAGGATAGCTGTACACCCTCCCAGCAATGGCAGGCTAGCTGTGCCACCCTCCCAGCAATGGCAGGCTAGCTGTGCCACCCTCCCAGCAATGGCAGGATAGCTGTGCCACCCTCCCAGCAATGGCAGGATAGCTGTACCACCCTCCCAGCAATGGCAGGCTAGCTGTGCCACCCTCCCAGCAATGGCAGGATAGCTGTGCCACCCTCCCAGCAATGGCAGGATAGCTGTACCACCCTCCCAGCAATGGCAGGATAGCTGTACACCCTCCCAGCAATGGCAGGCTAGCTGTGCCACCCTCCCAGCAATGGCAGGATAGCTGTGCCACCCTCCCAGCAATGGCAGGATAGCTGTACCACCCTCCCAGCAATGGCAGGATAGCTGTACACCCTCCCAGCAATGGCAGGCTAGCTGTGCCACCCTCCCAGCAATGGCAGGATAGCTGTACCACCCTCCCAGCAATGGCAGGATAGCTGTACTTTCCAACAGCCAAAGAGATCCGATGTCACCAATACAATATTTCATTTACAGAAAGAATTTGGGTCAACTGCAAATATGACCTTTTGTGTGTGTGTGTTGCAAATATGACCTTTTGTGTGTGTGTGTGTGTGTGTACACATATATACATATATATATGTATGTATATGTATATACATATATATCCTATCCTATTCTCAGTCATCTAGTGGGATGACCCCTTGACAATGCTAACCTTTGGTCCCTGAAATATCTTACCATAATTGTGCCCTATTAAGAAATAATTTTGGTAATCTAGAAATTTTTTCCCTTTAATCTGCAGTTTGATGTTTCCCCTTCAGTAGGATTTAACCCTTTAACATTTACATTACTCTATTTATACTATTGTATTTTCACAGTAAAAGCTTTACCTCACACAATATCTCAGATAACATTTACATTACTCTATATATACTATTGTATTGTCACAGTAAAGGCTTTACCTCACATAATATCTCACATAACATTTACATTACTCTATATATACTATTGTATTGTCACAGTAAAGGCTTTACCTCACATAATATCTCACATAACATTTACATTACTCTATATATACTATTGTATTGTCACAGTAAAGGCTTTACCTCACATAATATCTCACATAACATTTACATTACTCTATATATACTATTGTATTGTCACAGTAAAGGCTTTACCTCACATAATATCTCACATAACATTTACATTACTCTCTATTTACTATTGTATTTTCACAGTAAAGGCTTTACCTCACATAATATCTCACATAACATTTACATTACTCTATATATACTATTGTATTTTCACAGTAAAGGCTTTACCTCACATAATATTGAATCTAAGGTTTTGATATTATTTATTTTGAGAACAATACCTTAACATTGCGGCCGATTTGAACAGAAAGAGGTGCGAGAATTCTGGCCAGTTACAGCCAGTTGGGACAGAAAGAGGTGAGAGAATTTTAGCCGGTTACAGCCGGTTTAAATGCTAAAGGGTTAAGAAAGTATTGCAATTGCTCCTTGATTGATGTGCTAAAAGATCAGCAAGGATTTGGTGCTGTCTACAAGTGCCATAACACAGGGTTTCGCTTGTGAAAGTATTAGGGTCAGTGTCTTCTTGCAGTATCTCATCTAACTGGGGATGTTTAAATCTCATCCATTGTCCCCAAGTAGTAGGGACCACAAGTATATATATCCTGATGATTTCCTTCAAATGAAACAGTTCTAGTCCTGTAGAAGCCATTTCTAAATCATGTGTTTATATTATATATACACACACACACACACACACACACACACACACATATATACACACACACATATACACATATATACACACACACATTACATAGACATATATATATATATATATATATATATCACAATCATCCACACCACACCACCACCACCACACCACCACTACACCACACCACCACCACCACTACGCCACTTCACCACCACCACACCACAACCACCACCACACCACCACACTTCACCACCACCACCACGCCACTATACCACTTCACCCCCACCACACCACACCACCACCACCACGCCACCACGCCACTTCACCACCACCACCACACCACAACCACCACCACACCACACACCACCACCACCATGCCACTACACCACTTCACCACCACTACACCACACCACACCACCACCACCACCACGCCACTTCACCACCACCACCACACCACCACACCACACACCACCACCACCATGCCACTACACCACTTCACCACCACCACACCACCACTACACCACACCACACCACCACCACCACCACGCCACTTCACCACCACCACCACACCACAACCACCACTACACCACGCCACTACACCACACCAGTACACCACCACCACGCCACTACACCACTTCACCACCACACCACACCACTACCACCACGCCACTACACCACCACCACCACTACACCACACCACCACCACCACGCCACTACAGCACTTCACCACCACCACACCACTACACCACCACCACCACCACACCACAACCACCACCACACCACCCCCTACAGTAACCTATAGACGTTAAATGTGTCACAAGGTCGTTTCAATTCTAAATTTCTGTGTGTTCCTCTCCTTGCATTTCCAATTTTAACAACATAGCCACTGGATACCATATCTAATTAGTGGAGAGACAGACAGACAGACAGACAGACAGACAGATAGATAGATAGAGAGAGAGAGTTAATTAATTAAGAGAGAGAAAAAAGTATGAAAGATTTTTTCATGCGATAAACGAATTGTGAACCTAGAAAGATTTAGCCTAATTATTTCACCTTTGACACACTACAACTCTCTCTCTCTCTCCATCTCTTTATATATATATATATTTAGGTTAGTTGGTTCACCACTGGATAGAACTGGTCATTCCGTATGGTCAATATCGATGTAATATCGAGAGTGACCGACTGAGATAGAAGCTGCTATATATATTTAGGTTAGTTGGTTCACCACTTGATAGAACTGGTCATTCCGTATGGTCAATATCGATGTAATATCGAGGGAGACCGACTGAGATAGAAGCTGCTATATATATTTAGGTTAGTTGGTTCACCACTGGATAGAACTGGTCATTCCGTATGGTCAATATCAATGTAATATCGAGGGAGACCGACTGAGATAGAAGCTGCTATATATATTTAGGTTAGTTGGTTCACCACTGGATAGAACTGGTCATTCCGTATGGTCAATATCGATGTAATATAGAGAGTGACCGACTGAGATAGAAGCTGCTATATATATTTAGGTTAGTTGGTTCACCACTGGATAGAACTGGTCATTCCGTATGGTCAATATAGATGTAATATCAAGGGAGACCGACTGAGATAGAAGCTGCTATATATATATATTTAGGTTAGTTGGTTCACCACTGGATAGAACTGGTCATTCCGTATGGTCAATATCGATGTAATATAGAGAGTGACCGACTGAGATAGAAGCTGCTATATATATTTAGGTTAGTTGGTTCACCACTTGATAGAACTGGTCATTCCGTATGGTCAATATCGATGTAATATCGAGGGAGACCGACTGAGATAGAAGCTGCTATATATATTTATTTAGGTTAGTTGGTTCACCACTGGATAGAACTGGTCATTCCGTATGGTCAATATCGATGTAATATCGAGGGTGACCGACTGAGATAGAAGCTGCTATATATATTTATTTAGGTTAGTTGGTTCACCACTGGATAGAACTGGTCATTCCGTATGGTCAATATAGATGTAATATCGAGGGAGACCGACTGAGATAGAAGCTGCTATATATATTTATTTAGGTTAGTTGGTTCACCACTTGATAGAACTGGTCATTCCGTATGGTCAATATCGATGTAATATCGAGGGTGACCGACTGAGATAGAAGCTGCTATATATATTTAGGTTAGTTGGTTCACCACTGGATAGAACTGGTCATTCCGTATGGTCAATATCAATGTAATATCGAGAGTGACCGACTGAGATAGAAGCTGCTATATATATATATTTAGGTTAGTTGGTTCACCACTGGATAGAACTGGTCATTCCGTATGGTCAATATCGATGTAATATCGAGGGAGACCGACTGAGATAGAAGCTGCTATATATATATATATTTAGGTTAGTTGGTTCACCACTGGATAGAACTGGTCAGTCCGTATGGTCAATATCGATGTAATATCGAGGGAGACCGACTGAGATAGAAGCTGCTATATATATATATATTTAGGTTAGTTGGTTCACCACTGGATAGAACTGGTTATTCCGTATGGTCAATATCGATGTAATATCGAGGGTGACCGACTGAGATAGAAGCTGCTATATATATATATTTAGGTTAGTTGGTTCACCACTGGATAGAACTGGTCAGTCCGTATGGTCAATATCGATGTAATATCGAGGGAGACCGACTGAGATAGAAGCTGCTATATATATATATTTAGGTTAGTTGGTTCACCACTGGATAGAACTGGTCATTCCGTATGGTCAATATCGATGTAATATCGAGGGAGACCGACTGAGATAGAAGCTGCTATATATATTTAGGTTAGTTGGTTCACCACTGGATAGAAGTGGTCATTCCGTATGGTCAATATCGATGTAATATCGAGAGTGACCGACTGAGATAGAAGCTGCTATATATATTTATTTAGGTTAGTTGGTTCACCACTGGATAGAACTGGTCATTCCGTATGGTCAATATCGATGTAATATTGATATTGACCGACTGAGATAGAAGCTGCTATATATATATATTTAGGTTAGTTGGTTCACCACTGGATAGAACTGGTCATTCCGTATGGTCAATATCGATGTAATATCGAGGGTGACCGACTGAGATAGAAGCTGCTATATATATATATTTAGGTTAGTTGGTTCACCACTGGATAGAACTGGTCATTCCGTATGGTCAATATCGATGTAATATCGAGGGAGACCGACTGAGATAGAAGCTGCTATATATATATATATTTAGGTTAGTTGGTTCACCACTGGATAGAACTGGTTATTCCGTATGGTCAATATCGATGTAATATCGAGAGTGACCGACTGAGATAGAAGCTGCTATATATATATATATTTAGGTTAGTTGGTTCACCACTGGATAGAACTGGTTATTCCGTATGGTCAATATCGATGTAATATCGAGAGTGACCGACTGAGATAGAAGCTGCTATATATATATATTTAGGTTAGTTGGTTCACCACTGGATAGAACTGGTCATTCCGTATGGTCAATATAGATGTAATATCGAGGGTGACCGACTGAGATAGAAGCTGCTATATATATATATTTAGGTTAGTTGGTTCACCACTTGATAGAACTGGTCATTCCGTATGGTCAATATCGATGTAATATAGAGAGTGACCGACTGAGATAGAAGCTGCTATATATATTTAGGTTAGTTGGTTCACCACTGGATAGAACTGGTCATTCCGTATGGTCAATATCGATGTAATATCGAGGGTGACCGACTGAGATAGAAGCTGCTATATATATATATTTAGGTTAGTTGGTTCACCACTGGATAGAACTGGTCATTCCGTATGGTCAATATCGATGTAATATCGAGGGAGACCGACTGAGATAGAAGCTGCTATATATATTTAGGTTAGTTGGTTCACCACTGGATAGAACTGGTCATTCCGTATGGTCAATATAGATGTAATATCGATATTGACCGACTGAGATAGAAGCTGCTATATATATTTATTTAGGTTAGTTGGTTCACCACTGGATAGAACTGGTCATTCCGTATGGTCAATATCGATGTAATATCGAGGGAGACCGACTGAGATAGAAGCTGCTATATATATATATTTAGGTTAGTTGGTTCACCACTGGATAGAACTGGTCATTCCGTATGGTCAATATAGATGTAATATCGATATTGACCGACTGAGATAGAAGCTGCTATATATATATATTTAGGTTAGTTGGTTCACCACTGGATAGAACTGGTCATTCCGTATGGTCAATATCGATGTAATATCAAGATAGAAGCTGCTATATATATATATTTAAGTTAGTTGGTTCACCACTGGATAGAACTGGTCATTCCGTATGGTCAATATCGATGTAATATCGAGGGAGACCGACTGAGATAGAAGCTGCTATATATATATATTTAGGTTAGTTGGTTCACCACTGGATAGAACTGGTCAGTCCGTATGGTCAATATCAATGTAATATCGAGAGTGACCGACTGAGATAGAAGCTGCTATATATATATATTTAGGTTAGTTGGTTCACCACTGGATAGAACTGGTCATTCCGTATGGTCAATATCGATGTAATATCGAGGGAGACCGACTGACATAGAAGCTGCTAAATAGTCGGTCGTCCTCTTGTCTCTAATTTTCAGCCCCATGGATTTTATCTATTATATTCCTTTGTTATATTTCGAATACCTGATGATGTCACCGGATTCATACTGAACTGGGTCATTGAAATGATCATACCTTTAAGGAATTACACCAGTCCAGCCTCCTGTTACTTTATATAATATATATCATCATCATTTCATTTTACGTCCGCTTTTTCCCTGCTTGCAAGGGTGGGACGGGAACTGATTCTGGCTTGATTGCTACAGCTGGATGCCCTTCCTAATACCAACCTCATTTACAGTGAGTGCTGGGTGCTTTTTTGCCGTGGCACCGCCACGACCACTTTACTGTGGAATGATAGGGACCCCAGTCCCTATCATCTCATTTCTACAGCTGAGTAAACTGGAGCAATGTGAAATAAAGTGTCTTGCTCAAGGAAATAACACATCACCCGGTCTGAGAATTGAACTCACAACCTTTCGATTGCAAGGCCAATGCTCTAACCACTAAGCCATGTGCCTCCTATATATATATATATAGGCTTAACATTAAGAAGAAAGCAAGAACGGGGAGTTTTCCTCATCAGTTGTCTACTGGGATCTTGGATATTTCAACACTTTAAAGACAACATATCTACCCCCAGAGCGTTCAATAACTAGGTAAGTTATTGAGAAAACAGAGGAGGGAGGGAAGGAAAATAGAGAGGGGGGGAAAAAAAATATATATATATATATATATAAATAAAAACAAAAAAAATATATATATATATATATATATATATATATTAGTAATATACGTGAACGACAAAGCATAAACGAACTAAGGAAAAAATTAGAAATAAGAGGGATCAGATGATGTTTACTCGAGAGAAGACTACGTTGGTATGGTCACGTGATGCGCATGAAAGACGACAGCTGTATAAAAAAGTGCAGGGCAATAAAGATAGACGGTAGCCACGGAGTAGGCAGACCCAGAAAAACATGGGACGAGCTGATAAACTCCGACCTCACACACTTACACCTCTCCAAGACAATGTCACTGGACCGAGACCTTTGGCGGTACCCAGTAATAGAGAAGACCCGCCTTACCTAAATACAAAGTAAAACCTACTACAGTCAGTAGGCATCTCTAACAAAATACACCCCCGTCCCACCACCCCCACCCCATCCACACCGCCCCCTTCTATGTAAAGTTATGTTGGTGCCACACCATCCAGGCTGAAACAAATGAGATCGTGTAGGTGTCACGACAAAAAAACACACAGTCCACGCTGTAATGTGGCCGTGTAGGCAACACGGTAAAAACCTCCCAGACCCACACTGTAAATGTGGTTGGTGTTAGGAAGGGCATCCAACTGTAGAAAACCCGCCAGATAGTCCTATGCGAGCAAGACAATCACTCTTGCCTCAAGTGGGAAAACCCCCGTCCAAACCCATGCAAGCGTGGAACACGGACGTTAAACGTTGATGATGATGATGATGATATATATATAAATAGAAAGGAAAAAAAAAATAGAGAGGGAGAGAGAGAGAGAGAGGGGGAGAGAGAGAGAGAGGGAGAAATATATATTATATAATATAGAAATGGCTTCTCCAGGACTAGAACTGTTTCATTCGGCAGAAATCCCTTTATTTATACTCTGCTATGTATTGAGTACATTACTTACTGTGGTTACCCCCGATTGAACCTGGGATAGATATACACACACACACATATATATATATATCATCATCATCATCATTTTAGGTCCATTTCTCCATGCTTGCAAGGGGGTCAGATGAGTCATTCGTGTCGAGAGATAAGTCTGACCAGAATTGGCCACACTGTACCTTACTCCGATGGGGACAATGTGAATTTGGCCGGGGTTTTTACAGCTGGATGCCCTGCCTAACACCAACCACATTTACAGTATATACAGTTGTATATACTGTAAAATATAACCACGTTGTCCATAAAATGCCTTATAAACATCAAAATATAACCACGTGGTCCATAAAAATGCCTTATAAATATCAAAATATAACCACGTGATCCATAAAATGCCTTATAAACATCAAAATATAACCACGTGGTCCATAAAAATGCCTTATAAACATCAAAATATAACCACGTGATCCATAAAATGCCTTATAAACATCAAAATATAACCACGTGGTCCATAAAAATGCCTTATAAACATCAAAATATAACCACGTGATCCATAAAATGCCTTATAAACATCAAAATATAACTACGTGGTCCATAAAAATGCCTTATAAACATCAAAATATAACCACGTGATCCATAAAATGCCTTATAAACATCAAAATATAACCACGTGATCCATAAAATGCCTTATAAACATCAAAATATAACCACGTGGTCCATAAAAATGCCTTATAAACATCAAAATATAACCATGTGATCCATAAAATGCCTTATAAACATCAAAATATAACCACGTGGTCCATAAAAATGCCTTATAAACATCAAAATGTAACCACGTGATCCATAAAATGCCTTATAAACATCAAAATATAACCACGTGGTCCATAAAAATACCTTATAAACATCAAAATATAACGTAAAATATAATTTTTTAAAAAAGAGGAAGAATCTTATGCAATAAGCTCAGCATCTTATCCAATAAGCCAAGCAAATACAGTATATTGTTAATAATTTAGCGTGAAAAATATATATATTGCCACGGAAAAACCCGTTAAAAACTCGCAGAAGATATTTACAAGATCGTTGATA
>OZ024765.1:20057356-20059856 GCA_964016885.1 Eledone cirrhosa
ATACATGCATGTATATATACATACATGTATATATACATGCATGTATATATACATACATGTATATATACATACATGTATATATACATGCATGTATATACACATCCATGTATATATACATGTATGTATATATACATGTATATACACATGCATGTATATATACATGTATGTATATATACATGTATATATATATACATGCATGTATATATACATGCATGTATATATACATGCATGTGTATATACATCCATGTATATATACATGCATGTATATATACATACATGTATATATACACATGTATGTATATATACATGCATGTATATATACATGCATGTATATATACATACATGTATATATACACATGTATGTATATATACATGCATGTATATATACATGCATGTGTATATACATGTATGTATATATACATGCATGTATATATACATGTATGTATATATACATGTATGTATATATACATGCATGTATATATACATGCATGTGTATATACATGTATGTATATATACATGCATGTATATATACATGCATGTATATATACATGGATGTATATATGTGAATATATAAAATATTCATACTAATATGTATATATATATATATATACACATACATACACAAACCATTACATATATATATATAATATGCATGCGAGTGTATATATATATATATATATATATATATATATATATAGCATTTTCTTATACCATTTTAAAGGGTCCGTCGAGCCGCCGATCATTGAGTCGGGTAGGATCAATACAGATCGAACCTTGAGCTGATCAGTGGGGAAACGCGCGTCACCTACCAATAAACGTAATGAAGGTAACCAATTGTCCTTGTTATCCTTTCAATGTATATATATATATATGATGTATATATAATATATATGATGTATATATAATATATATGATGTATATATAATATATATGATGTATATATAATATATATGATGTATATATAATATATATGATGTATATATAATATATATGATGTATATATAATATATATGATGTATATATAATATATATGATGTATATATAATATATATGATGTATATATAATATATATGATGTATATATAATATATATGATGTATATATAATATATATGATGTATATATAATATATATGATGTATATATAATATATATGATGTATATATAATATATATGATGTATATATAATATATATGATGTATATATAATATATATGATGTATATATAATATATATGATGTATATATAATATATATGATGTATATATAATATATATGATGTATATATAATATATATGATGTATATATAATATATATGATGTATATATAATATATATGATGTATATATAATATATATGATGTATATATAATATATATGATGTATATATAATATATATGATGTATATATATCAAGCCAGTTTACAGAGGCACAGTTAAGGTATGAATGTAAGTCATCATCATCATCATCATTTTACGTCCGCTTTTTCCCTGCTTGCAAGGGTGGGACGGGAACTGATTCTGGCTTGATTTCTACAGCTGGATGCCCTTCCTAACACCAACCTCATTTACAGTGAGTGCTGGGTGCTTTTTTGCCGTGGCACCTCCACGACCACTTTGCAGTGGAATGATAGGGACCCCAGTCCCTATCATCTCATTTCTACAGCTGAGTAAACTGGAGCAATGTGAAATAAAGTGTCTTGCTCAAGCAAACAACACATGAACCGGTCTGAGAATTGAACTCACAACCTTTCGATTGCAAGGCCAATGCTCTAACCACTAAGCCATGTGCCTCCATACTCTCATATTTATTCATATATGTATATATATATATATATATGGTGGCTGCCAACTCGTTTTCGAGTACGGCCACTACTTTATATCCATGTAGGAGAACCCCTACCGATGCGCTGAACGAGTGTGACTTTTTAGTCCAGCCAGCAACTTGAAAACTCTGGTACAAACACTACACCTGTGACAATTATTGACACATAGTGCTGGGCCCATGGTACCATGTGACGACAAGTGCAGAGAGTTTTCCTTCTCCTAGAATTCTGCCTTGACAAAGGCTAAGGGGTCATCTCTTCCATACATACATACACATATATATACACATACACCCAGTCCACACTGTAAATGTGGTTGGCATTAGGAAGGGCATCTAGCCATAGAAACCAAGCCAGAAACAGGTCTGTGTCATCAAAACTTGGTCACCTGATCTGATGTGCCTCATAACGTGACAGCCTGTCTAACCCATGCTAGTGTGGGAAAATGGACTTAAAATGTCGATGATGATGTACACACACATTATATATGTATATATATATATATATATATGGAGGCACATGGCTTAGTGGTTAGAGCATTGGCCTTGCAATCGAAAGGTTGTGAGTTCAATTCTCAGACCGGGTGATGTGTTGTTTCCTTGAGCAAGACACTTTATTTCACATTGCTCCAGTTTACTCAGCTGTAGAGAGATGATAGGGACTGGGTTCCCTATCATTCCAC
>OZ024765.1:20064856-20094856 GCA_964016885.1 Eledone cirrhosa
TATTTATTGTTTACTTATAAGATGTCATTCCCCCCAACGTCACCCCTCCCCCCCCCCCCCTGTCTCTTGTAATCATCATCAACTTCTTTATCGTCTCCACCATCACCGACACCACCACCACCACCATCATCATCACCGACACCACCATCATCAGCACCACAACCACCATCATCACCATTGTTTAATGTCCATTTCCCCCACTAGCATCGGTTGTACAGATTGTTCTATAGAGAGAGAGGGATCCCATGTCTCACTCACATAGAACTGTTTCTGGCTTGGTCTCTACGGCTGGATGTCCTTCCTAACACCAACCACTTTACAGAGTGGACTGGGTGTTTTTTGTAATGACACCGACATGACCACTTTACAGTGTGGACTGGGTGCTTTTTGTTGTGACACCTACATGACCACTTTACAGTGTGGACTGGGTGCTTTTTGTTGTGACACCTACATGACCACTTTACAGTGTGGACTGGGTGTTGTTTGTTGTGACACCTACATGACCACTTTACAGTGTGGACTGGGTGTTGTTTATTGTGACACCTACATGACCACTTTACAGAGTGGACTGGGTGTTGTTTATTGTGACACCTACATGACCACTTTACAGTGTGGACTGGGTGTTGTTTGTTGTGACACCTACATGACCACTTTACAGTGTGGGCTGGGTGCTTTTTGTTGTGACACCTACATGACCACTTTACAGAGTGGACTGGGTGTTGTTTGTTGTGACACCTACATGACCACTTTACAGTGTGGACTGGGTGCTTTTTGTCATGACACTTACATGACCACTTTACAGTGTGGACTGGGTGTTGTTTGTTGTGACACCTACATGACCACTTTACAGTGTGGGCTGGGTGCTTTTTGTTGTGATACCTACATGACCACTTTACAGTGTGGACTAGGTGTTGTTTGTTGTGACACCTACATGACCACTTTACAGTGTGGGCTGGGTGCTTTTTGTTGCGACACCTACATGACCACTTTACAGAGTGGACTGGGTGTTGTTTGTTGTGACACCTACATGACCACTTTACAGTGTGGACTGGGTGTTGTTTGTTGTGACACCTACATGACCACTTTACAGTGTGGACTGGGTGTTGTTTGTTGTGACACCTACATGACCACTTTACAGTGTGGACTGGGTGTTGTTTGTTGTGACACCTACATGACCACTTTACAGTGTGGACTGGGTGTTGTTTGTTGTGACACCTACATGACCACTTTACAGTGTGGACTGGGTGTTGTTTGTTGCGACACCTACATGACCACTTTACAGTGTGGACTGGGTGTTGTTTGTTGTGACACCTACATGACCACTTTACAGTGTGGACTGGGTGTTGTTTGTTGTGACACCTACATGACCACTTTACAGTGTGGACTGGGTGTTGTTTGTTGCGACACCTACATGACCACTTTACAGTGTGGACTGGGTGTTGTTTGTTGTGACACCTACATGACCACTTTACAGTGTGGACTGGGTGTTGTGACACCTACATGACCACTTTACAGTGTGGACTGGGTGTTGTTTGTTGTGACACCTACATGACCACTTTACAGTGTGGACTGGGTGTTGTTTGTTGTGACACCTACATGACCACTTTACAGTGTGGACTGGGTGTTGTTTGTTGCGACACCTACATGACCACTTTACAGTGTGGAATGGGTGCTTTTTGTCATGACACTTACATGACCACTTTACAGTGTGGACTGGGTGTTGTTTGTTGTGACACCTACATGACCACTTTACAGTGTGGACTGGGTGTTGTTTGTTGCGACACCTACATGACCACTTTACAGTGTGGACTGGGTGCTTTTTGTTGTGACACCTACATGACCACTTTACAGTGTGGACTGGGTGTTGTTTGTTGCGACACCTACATGACCACTTTACAGAGTGGACTGGGTGTTGTTTGTTGTGACACCTACATGACCACTTTACAGTGTGGACTGGGTGTTGTTTGTTGTGACACCTACATGACCACTTTACAGTGTGGACTGGGTGTTGTTTGTTGTGACACCTACATGACCACTTTACAGAGTGGACTGGGTGTTGTTTGTTGTGACACCTACATGACCACTTTACAGTGTGGACTGGGTGTTGTTTGTCATGACACTTACATGACCACTTTACAGTGTGGACTGGGTGTTGTTTGTTGTGACACCTACATGACCACTTTACAGTGTGGACTGGGTGTTGTTTGTTGTGACACCTACATGACCACTGTACAGTGTGGACTGGGTGTTGTTTGTTGTGACACCTACATTACCACTTTACAGAGTGGACTGGGTGTTGTTTGTTGTGACACCTACATGACCACTTTACAGTGTGGACTGGGTGTTGTTTGTTGTGACACCTACATGACCACTTTACAGTGTGGACTGGGTGTTGTTTGTTGTGACACCTACATGACCACTTTACAGTGTGGACTGGGTGTTGTTTGTCATGACACCTACATGACCACTTTACAGTGTGGACTGGGTGTTGTTTGTCATGACACCTACATGACCACTTTACAGTGTGGACTGGGTGTTGTTTGTTGTGACACCTACATGACCACTTTACAGTGTGGACTGGGTGTTGTTTGTCATGACACTTACATGACCACTTTACAGTGTGGACTGGGTGTTGTTTGTCATGACTTGAGGTGGACCACTTTACGGTCTAGGTTGAGGACTTGGGTGGGGAATTCCTGGGGCATTGAGGAAGTAGGTATAGGGATGGGATGATTACAGCAAGGGAGGGGTGGGGTATAGGAGGGGTGACAGTAGTGAAGGTGGTGCATACTAGATATATGACTCAGCTCGTGCATATGGGAGGGCTGGTCTTCTGTAATGCCGCTTAGCACCAGAGATCACGGTCCCGTGTCATCACCTTCACGAGATGTAATTGTATTTTCATAGGAAAGGCTTTACCTCACATAATATTGAATCTATGAGATTGTGATGTTATTTATTTTGAGAACAATACCTTAACATCAGTATGAGCAGCCGGTTACAACCAGTTTGAACAGAAAGAGGTGAGAGTGTTCTGGCCAATTACAGCCAGTTTAAATGCTAAAGGGTCAAGGAACTCTACGGATGAGACTACCCTGATCGTAAAGGGCTCCATAAGGAAATATTCCTCTCCCCTATATTCCTTGCAACCAACAGATGCTGTCTTAAAGCAACCCCTTCTATATTCCTCCTAGCCAACAGGTGCCAGCTTAAAATAGGTCCATTCACTCAGGCCATCCTCGTTACAGGTGCGAGCTTAAAATAGGTCCAGTCACCTGAGTGGTCATCCTTGTTTCATTAACCCACTTTTAACCCTTTACCATTTACATTACTCTATATATACTATTGTATTTTCACAGTAAAGGCTTTACCTCACATAATATCTCACATACCATTTACATTACTCTATATATACTATTGTATTTTCACAGTGAAGGCTTTACCTCACATAATATCTCACATACCATTTACATTACTCTATATATACTATTGTATTTTCACAGTAAAGGCTTTACCTCACATAATATCTCACATACCATTTACATTACTCTATATATACTATTGTATTTTCACAGTGAAGGCTTTACCTCACATAATATCTCACATAACATTTACATTACTCTATATATACTATTGTATTTTCACAGTAAAGGCTTTACCTCACATAATATCTCACATAACATTTACATTACTCTATATATACTATTGTATTTTCACAGTAAAGGCTTTACCTCACATAATACCTCACATAACATTTACATTACTCTATATATACTATTGTATTTTCACAGTAAAGGCTTTACCTCACATAATACCTCACATAACATTTACATTACTCTATATATACTATTGTATTTTCACAGTAAAGGCTTTACCTCACATAATATCTCACATAACATTTACATTACTCTATATATACTATTGTATTTTCACAGTAAAGGCTTTACCTCACATAATATCTCATAACATTTACATTACTCTATATATACTATTGTATTTTCACAGTAAAGGCTTTACCTCACATAATACCTCACATAACATTTACATTACTCTATATATACTATTATATTTTCACAGTAAAGGCTTTACCTCACATAATACCTCACATAACATTTACATTACTCTATATATACTATTGTATTTTCACAGTAAAGGCTTTACCTCACATAATATCTCACATAACATTTACATTACTCTATATATACTATTGTATTTTCACAGTAAAGGCTTTACCTCACATAATACCTCACATAATATTTACATTACTCTATATATACTATTGTATTTTCACAGTAAAGGCTTTACCTCACATAATACCTCACATAACATTTACATTACTCTATATATACTATTGTATTTTCACAGTAAAGGCTTTACCTCACATAATATCTCACATAACATTTACATTACTCTATATATACTATTGTATTTTCACAGTAAAGTCTTTAGATCACATAATATCACACATAACATTTACATTACTCTATATATACTATTGTATTTTCACAGTAAAGTTTTTAGATCACATAATATCTCATAACATTTACATTACTCTATATATATACTATTGTATTTTCACAGTAAAGTCTTTACCTCACATATCTTACATAACATTTACATTACTCTATATATACGATTGTATTTTCATAGTAAAGGCTTTACCTCACAATATCTCACATAACATTTACATTACTCTATATATACTATTGTATTTTCACAGTAAAGGCTTTACCTCACATAATACCTCACATAACATTTACATTACTCTATATATACTATTGTATTTTCACAGTAAAGGCTTTACCTCACATAATATCTCACATAAC
Organism: Eledone cirrhosa; assembly: GCA_964016885.1. Lineage (NCBI taxonomy): Eukaryota > Metazoa > Mollusca > Cephalopoda > Octopoda > Eledonidae > Eledone > Eledone cirrhosa. The sequence continues at coordinate 20,069,683 of OZ024765.1, forward strand.
ATTTACATTACTCTATATATACTATTGTATTTTCACAGTAAAGTCTTTAGATCACATAATATCTCACATAACATTTACATTACTCTATATATACTATTATATTGTCACAGTAAAGCCTTTACCTCACATAATATCTCACATAACATTTACATTACTCTATATATACTATTGTATTTTCACAGTAAAGGCTTTACCTCACATAATATCTCACATAACATTTACATTACTCTATATATACTATTGTATTTTCACAGTAAAGGCTTTACCTCACATAATATCTCACAACATTTACATTACTCTATATATACTATTGTATTTTCACAGTAAAGGCTTTACCTCACATAATATCTCACATCACATTTACATTACTCTATATATACTATTGTATTTTCACAGTAAAGTCTTTAGATCACATAATATCACACATAACATTTACATTACTCTATATATACTATTGTATTTTCACAGTAAAGGCTTTACCTCACATAATATCTCACATCACATTTACATTACTCTATATATACTATTGTATTTTCACAGTAAAGTCTTTACCTCACATAATATCTCACATAACATTTACATTACTCTATATATACTATTGTATTTTCACAGTAAAGGCTTTACCTCACATAATATCTCACATAACATTTACATTACTCTATATATACTATTGTATTTTCACAGTAAAGTCTTTACCTCACATATCTTACATAACATTTACATTACTCTATATATACTATTATATTTTTGTGGTAAAGGCTTTATTTTACATAGTTATCTCACATAATATTGAACCTATTACATTTTGATGTTATTTATTTTGAGAACAATACCTCAACATCAGTATGAGTTGCTGATTACAGCCGGTTTGAACAGAAAGAGGTGAGAGAATTATGGCCGGTTTAAATGCTAAAGGGTTAAACCAAAACAGGTGTGAAGAAGAGATTATTGATGTTTCCTACCCCAGGTGAACGCAACATAACCTTGAAAGATGTTGGAAAATAAGTACCAAAATATACTGACCCCGTAATAATTTTATTTATCTTAGGAACTTTAGGCCCAATATCACTGAAACTTAGAAGAGGGTTCCTTAAGTAAATGAACCTTAAATCACAAATATCACGAACGGGGGTCAACAACACCACCTAACATCATGATAGTTCTATTTATTATAAGGCTCTTGGACCCAATCCTGTACCAACTGACACTTCAAGAGCACCGGGGAAGGGTACCCCTCTTTTCCTCAAATTAGCCAGCCTACAGGCACATGCTAAGAGTAGGCCCATTTACATGAGCCATTCTCACCACATTCACCCCCTTTTTAACAAATATATAAAATGTTGATGAGAGATTAAAAATGGTTTCTGATCTAGGTACAAGGCTAACAATTTGTGGGGAGGGGAAAGTCAATTAAATTGACTCCAGTGTGTGACTGGTACTTTATTTTATAGACCCTGTCGTGTAGGTGTCACGACAAAAAGACACCCAGTACACACTGTAAGTGGTCATGTAGGAGACACAGTAAAAAGGCTCCCAGTCCACGCTGTAGATGTGGTTAGTGCTAGGAAGGGCATCCAGCTGTAGAAAACCTGCCAGATACAGTCCTATACGAGCGAGACACGGTCACCTGATTAATCTTGCCTCAAGTGGGATGTTAAACGATGATGATGATGATGATGGTTTCTGATTTAGGCACAAGGCCAACAATTATTTTAGGAGGGAGGGAGGAGAGAAAGTCGATTAAATCGACCCCAGTTCGTGACTGGTACTTTATTTTATTGACCCCGTAAGGATGAAAGGCAAAGTTAAACTCAGCGGGATTTGAACTCAGAACGCAAAGGGCCGTAACTCTGCCGCAAAGCATGGTGTCCAACGCTCTACTGATTCTGCCAATCCACTACCTTCATACTCCCTATAATCGACCCCAGTGCATTACTGGTACTTTATTTTATCGACCACCGTAATGATGAAAGGCAAAGTTATCCTCGGCGAGATTCGAACCCAGAACGTAAAGGGCCGTAACTCTATGCCACGAAGCAGGGTGTTGAACGCTCTACCGATTCTGCCAATCCATCACCCTAACAACAACAACAACAACAATGGTTTCTGATTTAGGCAGGCGGCTTGATTAAATCAACCCCAGTACATTACTGGTACTTTATTTTATCGAGCCCCGTAAGGATGAAAGGCAAAGCTAACCTCGGCGGGATTTGAACACAGAACATAAAGGGCCATTACTCCATGTTGCAAAGCATGGTGTCCAACACTCTACCGATTCTGCCAATTCACCATAATAATAATAGCTTCATTTATTGGCCACAAGGGCTAACATACAGGGGACAATACAACAGATGGGGACAATACAACAGACGGGACAATACAACATACAGGGGACAATACAACATACAGGGGACAATACAACAGACAGGGGGGACAATACAACATACAGGGGACAATACAACATACAGGGGACAATACAACAGACAGGGGGGACAATACAACATACATTTGACAATACAACAGACGGGGGGGACAATACAACAGACGGGGGGGACAATACAACAGACGGGGGACAATACAACATACAGGGGACAATACAACATACAGGGGACAATACAACATACAGGGGACAATACAACATACAGGGGACAATACAACAGACAGGGGAACAATACAACAGACGGGGGACAATACAACATACAGGGGACAATACAACATACAGGGGACAATACAACATACAGAGGACAATACAACAGACGGGGGACAATACAACATACAGGGGACAATACAACAGACGGGGGACTATACAACAGACGGGGGACTATACAACAGACAGAGGACAATACAACAGACGGGACAATACAACAGACAGGGGACAATACAACAGACGGGCGACTATACAACAGACGGGGGACTATACAACAGACAGAGGACAATACAACAGACGGGACAATACAACATACAGGGGACAATACAACAGACGGGGGACTATACAACAGACGGGGGACTATACAACAGACAGAGGACAATACAACAGACAGGGGACAATACAACAGATGGGGGACAATACAACATACAGGAGACAATACAACATACAGGGGACAATCCAACATACAGGGGACAATACAACAGACAGGGGACAATACAACAGACAGGGGACAATACAACAGACAGAGGACAATACAACAGACAGGGGACAATACAACATACAGGGCACAATACAACAGACGGGGGACAATACAACAGACAGGGGACAATACAACATACAGGGGACAATCCAACAGACAGGGGACAATACAACAGACAGGGGACAATACAACAGACAGGGGACAATACAACAGACAGGGGACAATACAACAGATGGGGGACAATACAACATACAGGAGACAATACAACATACAGGGGACAATCCAACAGACAGGGGACAATACAACAGACAGGGGACAATACAACAGCCAGGGGACAATACAACAGACAGGGGACAATACAACATACAGGGGACAATACAACATACAGGAGACAATCCAACAGACAGGGGACAATACAACAGACAGGGGACAATACAACAGCCAGGGGACAATACAACAGAGAGGGGACAATACAACAGATGGGGGACAATACAACATACAGGAGACAATACAACATACAGGGGACAATCCAACAGACAGGGGACAATACAACAGACAGGGGACAATACAACAGCCAGGGGACAATACAACAGACAGGGGACAATACAACATACAGGGGACAATACAACATACAGGGGACAATCCAACAGACAGGGGACAATACAACAGACAGGGGACAATACAACATACAGGGGACAATACAACATACAGGGGACAATACAACAGACAGGGGACAATACAACAGCCAGGGGACAATACAACAGACAGGGGACAATACAACATACAGGGGACAATACAACATACAGGGGACAATCCAACAGACAGGGGACAATACAACAGACAGGGGACAATACAACATACAGGGGACAATACAACAGCCAGGGGACAATACAACAGACAGGGGACAATACAACATACAGGGGACAATACAACAGCCAGGGGACAATACAACAGACAGGGGACAATACAACATACAGGGGACAATCCAACAGACAGGGGACAATACAACAGACAGGGGACAATACAACATACAGGGGACAATCCAACAGACAGGGGACAATACAACAGACAGGGGACAATACAACATACAGGGCACAATACAACAGACAGGGGACAATACAACAGACAGGGGACAATACAACAGACAGGGGACAATACAACAGCCAGGGGACAATACAACAGACAGGGGACAATACAACAGCCAGGGGACAATACAACAGACAGGGGACAATACAACATACAGGGCACAATACAACAGACAGGGGACAATCCAACAGACAGGGGACAATACAACAGACAGGGGACAATACAACAGCCAGGGGACAATACAACAGACAGGGGACAATACAACATACAGGGCACAATACAACATACAGGGCACAATACAACAGACAGGGGACAATACAACAGCCAGGGGACAATACAACAGACAGGGGACAATACAACAGACAGGGGACAATACAACAGCCAGGGGACAATACAACAGACAGGGGACAATACAACAGACAGGGGACAATACAACAGCCAGGGGACAATACAACAGACAGGGGACAATACAACAGACAGGGCACAATACAACATACAGGGCACAATACAACATACAGGAGACAATACAACAGACAGGGCACAATACAACATACAGGGGACAATACAACATACAGGGGACAATACAACATACAGGGGACAATACAACATACAGGGGACAGTCGGGGCTACATATATAACAGGTAAACAATATAATAATAATAATACATTTTTGTGATATTGATTCAATGATGGTGTTGGTGTTGGTGGTAGTGGTGTTGGTGGTGGTGTTGGTGTTGATGGTAGTGGTGTTGATGGCGGTAGTGGTAGTGTTGATGGTGTTGGTGTTGATGGTGGTAGTGGTGTTGATGGTGGTAGTGGTGTTGATGGTGGTGTTGATGTTGGTAGTGGTGTTGATGGTGGTCGTGGTGTTGTTGGTGGTGGTGGTGGTGATAATGGTGGTGATGGTGGTGGTGTTGTAGTTTGTGGTGGTGATAATGATGATGATGATGATGGAAAAAGACAAAAACAAGGATAATTTTCTGCATTCCTGGAAAGAAGGAAAAAAAACAACAAGAAGAAATGTGTGAGGAGATAGAGAAATATATATATAGAGAGAGAGAGAGCGAGAAGAGAGAAGAGAGAGAGAGAGGGGCAGACAAATACACAGGAAAATAGATTGATAGATATGGTTAGATAAATGGAGAGAGAGAGAGATAAAGAAGGAGATATCAATGGAGAGACAGACAGATAGCTAGACCAGATAGCTAGATAGACAGACAGACAGTTAGACAGATAGATAGATAGATAGATAGATAGATAGATAGATAGATAGATAGATAGATAGATAGATAGATAGATAGATAGATAGCTACAGACAGATAGATAGATACATAGATAGATAGATAGCTACAGACAGATAGATACATAGATAGATAGACAGACAGTTAGATAGATAGATACATAGATAGCTAGCTACAGACAGATAGATACATAGATAGATAGATAGCTACAGACAGATAGATAGATACATAGCTAGCTACAGACAGATAGATACATACATAGCTAGCTACAGATAGATAGATACATACATAGATAGCTACAGACAGATAGATACATAGATAGATAGCTAGCTACAGACAGATAGATAGATAGACAGACAGTCAGTTAGACAGATAGATACATAGATAGATAGCTAGCTACAGGTAGATAGATACATAGATACAGACAGATAGATAGCCACAGACAGATAGATAGATACATAGATAGCTAGCTACAGACAGATAGATACATAGATAGATAGCTAGCTACAGACAGATAGATAGATAGATAGATAGCTAGCTACAGACAGATAGATAGATACATAGATAGATAGCTACAGACAGACAGATACATAGATAGATAGCTAGCTACAGGTAGATAGATACACAGACAGACAGACAGACAGACAGACAGATAGATATGGCTAGATAAACAGAGAGAGAGAGAGATACAGAGATATCGACTCACGTTGATACATCCATGAGTGTGTAGAATATATATATATATATATATATATATACACACACACACACACATATATGTGTGTGTGTGTGTGTATATATATATATATTATGTGTGTATATACAATGTGTGTATATATATATATGTGTGTGTGTGTATATATATATATATAATGAAGAATGTGTGTGTGTGAATCTGACAAGTACGATGACAATATGGAGAATTTTTTCAGAAACACAAGGCACCCTCCTCCTCCTCCTCCCCTTCCTCTTCTTCCACAGACATCAGGAGGAGAAGGGAGAGGGGAGGTGGGGGAAGAGACACTGAGGGTGCAGTGCAAAAGGCAAGGATAAACCACCACCACCACAACAACAACAACAACAACAACAACAGCAGCAGCAACAACGGCAACAGCAACAACACAGACAGCTATAAATGCAACTACTACTACAACAACTACTACTACTACTACTACTACCACCACTAATACTACTACCACCTATACTACTACTACTCCTAATACTACTACCACCTATACTACTACTACTACTACTACTACCCCTAATACTACTACTACCACCTATACTACTACTACTACTACTACCCCTAATACTACTACCACCTATACTAATACTACTACTACCACCACTAATACTACTACTACCACCTATACTACTACTACTACTACTACTACTACACCAATGGTAGCAGCAGCAGCACCACCACCACCAATACCACTACTACTACACCAATGGTAGCAGCAGCAGTAACAACAACTACTACTACCACTACTACACCAATGGTAGCAGCAGCAGCAACAGCAGCAACAACAACAACAGCACCAATGGCAGCAGCAGCACCAATGGCAGCAGTAACACCACCACTACTGACAGCAGCTACAACTACAATAACGATGGAAACAGCAGCAATAGATGCAGCAGCAGCAGCAGCAACAACAACAGCACCAACAACAACAACAACAACAGCAGCAGCACAACTACTGACAGCAACAACAACAACAACACCAATGGTAGCAGCAGCAATAGATGCAGCAGCAGCAACAGTAGCAACAGGTACAACAGCAGCAGCAGCAACAGTAGCAACAGGTACAACAGCAGCAGCAATAGATGCAGCAGCAGCAGCAACAGTAGCAACAGGTACAACAGCAGCAATAGATGCAGCAGCAACAGCAGCAACAGGTAAAACAGCAGCAATAGATGCAGCAGCAACAGGTAAAACAGCAGCAATAGATGCAGCAGCAACAGGTAAAACAGCAGCAATAGATGCAGCAGCAACAACAACAACAGCAACATCAGCAACAGGTACAACAGCAGCAACAGCAGCAGTAACAACAACAGCAGCAACAGAAGCAGTAACAACACCAATTGTAACAGCAGCAGCTGCAGCAGTATCAACAACAGATGCAGCAGCAACAGCAACAACAGCAGCAGTAACAACAACAGCAGCAACAGGTACAACAGCAGCAACAACACCAATTGTAACAGCAGCAGCTGCAGCAGTATCAACAACAGATGCAGCAGCAACAGCAACAACAGCAGCAGTAACAACAACAGCAGCAACAGAAGCAGTAACAACACCAATTGTAACAGCAGCAGCTGCAGCAGTATCAACAACAGCTGCAGCAGTATCAACAACAGCTGCAGCAGCAACAACAGCAGCAATAACAACAACAACAGCAGTAATAGAAGCAACAGGTACAACAACAGCAGCACAGACAGTAACAGATGCAACACTAATAGCAGCAGCACCAACAGCACCACTACCACCATCACCACCACCACTACTAACACCATCACCACCACCACCACACCACTACCAACATCACACCACCACCACCATCACACCACCACCACACCGCCGCCATCACGCCACCACCATCACCACCACTAAGCCCATCACGCCACCACCATCACCACCACTAAGCCCATCACGCCACCACCACCACCACACCACCATCACACCACCGCCATCACGCCACCACCACCACCACACCACTACCACCATCACACCACCGCCATCACATCACCACCACCATCACACCACCACCACCACCATCACACCGCCGCCATCACGCCACCACCATCACCAAAACCAACACACCACCACCACCATCATCATCACCAACACCACCACACCACTACCACCACCAACACCACCACACTATCACCAAAACCACCACCACCACACTATCACCAAAACCACCACCACCACACTATCACCAAAACCACCACCACCACACTATCACCAAAACCACCACCACCACCACCAAAACCACCACCAACACCACCACACCAGCACCACCACACCATCACCAAAACCACCACACTATCACCAAAACCACCACCAACACCACCACACCACACCACACCATCACCAAAACCACCACCACCACCACACCACTACCAACACCACCACACTATCACCAAAACCACCACCACCACCACCACCACCACCAACACCACCACACTATCACCAAAACCACCACCACACCAGCACCACCAGCACCACACCAACACCAAAACCATCACAACGCCACCAACAACACCAGAGTTCTGGGTGTCAGTATGTGACAAGAAGTTTTGCAGGATCTAATTGAAGTCCAAGTGGTTAGGGTCACATACTTGAGTGTCCTACCGTGAAACATGTATAAATACACACACACATATATATATATATATATCATCATCATCATCATCATCATCAACGTTTAACGTCCGTGTTCCACGCTTGCATGGGTTTGGACGGGGGTAGTCCCACTTGAGGCAAGAGTGATTGTCTTGCTCGTATAGGACTGTCTGGCGGGTTTTCTACGGCTGGATGCCCTTCCTAACACCAACCACATTTACAGTGTGGGTCTGGGAGGTTTTTACCGTGTTGCCTACACGGCCACATTACAGCGTGGACTGTGTGTTTTTTTGTCGTGACACCTACACGATCTCATTTGTTTCGGCCTCGATGGCGCGGCACCAACATAACTTTACATAGAACGGGGTGGTGTGGATTGGGTAGGGGTGGGGGTGGTGGGACGGGGTGTATTTTGTTAGGGATGCCTACTGGCTGGAGTAGGTTTTACTATATATTTAGGTAAGGCGGGTCTTCTCTGTTACTGAGTACCGCCAAAGGTCTCGGTCCAGTGACATTGTCTTGGAGAGGTGTAAGTGTGTGATGTCGGAGTTTATCAGCTCGTCCCAGGTTTTACTAGGTCTGCCTATTCCGTGACTATATATAATATATAGCGAGGGAAAAGTGGTAAGGAACCAGGTGGACCATAACGTACCAAAGTACTCAATACTTAGGGTAGTAGAGTGGGTAATAGGAGTAAGTAAGACCCCGACGGCTGAGCTCAAGCCGTTGCGACGGCTAATTCTGTACTGAATTAGCCGTCGAAACGGCTTGAGCTCAGCCGTCGGGGTCTTACTTACTCCTATATATATATATATATATATATATATATATATATATATATATATATATATATATGCAAAAGTTCTATTTAAATTGTTGGGATACAACAAGCAAATATTTTTATAACTGATATAAAGCACTCGACAAGTATTTGGAGTAGATATACAATATATTAACAAATGGAAATTATATTTATAAAACCATATTTATTTCATTATACATATTTCAAGGATACCATTTTAAATTATGGTATGCCTTCGTCAGACAAAATATAATATATACCAGTTTTATAAATAAACATTGACGTACCCTTTCAAAATGCGACCGTTACTTTAGGAAGACATCAGGATAGACTATCCTGATGTCTTCCAACAGTAATGGTCGCATTCTTTAAGGGTATGTCAATATTTATTTATAAAACTGGTATATATTATATTTTGTCTGATGAAGGCATACCATAATTTAAAATGGTATCCTTGAAATATGTATAATGAAATAAATATGGTTTTATAAATATAGTTTCCATTTGTTAATATCGTATATATATATAAAATACCAAGTCTGAACACAAAGGAACCAAAACTCCCACTATCACTGCCTCCATCTCTCCAGATCTCTCACTATTATGAGCAAATGTGCGCCCATGCTTTGGCTGCCCCGCTGCCCAGGCAGAGAGAATAGAGAAGGCATTTCCCCAAAGGGTGGTGAGGGAGACACGTTGGAAGAACCAGTCCAGCTTGTAAGGCTCACACCTGCAGGTAGACAACTCTGTGGTAAGTTGGGAGGTGGTCCTAAGGCCAAGGACACCAGAAGTCTCCACTGCTACAGGTAGCCAACTCTGGGGTGAATAGGGAGGTGGTCCAAGGGCCAAGGACACCAGAAGTCTCCATTGCTACAGCTAGCCAACTCTGGGGTAAGTAGGGAGGTGGTCCTAGGGCCAAGGACACCAGAAGTCTCCACTGCTACAGGTAGCCAACTCTGGGGTGAATAGGGAGGTGGTCCAAGGGCCAAGGACACCAGAAGTCTCCACTGCTACAGGTAGCCAACTCTGTGGTCAGTAGGGAGGTGGTCCTAGGGCCAAGGACACCAGAAGTCTCCACTGCTACAGGTAGCCAACTCTGTGGTGAGTAGGGAGGTGGTCCTAGGGCCAAGGACACCAGAAGTCTCCACTGCTACAGGTAGCCAACTCTGTGGTGAGTAGGGAGGTGGTCCAAGGGCCAAGGACACCAGAAGTCTCCACTGCTACAGGTAGCCAACTCTGGGGTAAGTAGGGAGGTGGTCCAAGGGCCAAGGACACCAGAAGTCTCCACTGCTACAGGTAGCCAACTCTGTGGTGAGTAGGGAGGTGGTCCAAGGGCCAAGGACACCAGAAGTCTCCACTGCTACAGGTAGCCAACTCTGTGGTGAGTAGGGAGGTGGTCCTAGGGCCAAGGACACCAGAGGTCTCCACTGCTACAGGTAGCCAACTCTGTGGTAAGTAGGGAGGTGGTCCTAGGACCAAGGACACCAGAAGTCTCCACTGCTACAGGTAGCCAACTCTGTGGTGAGTAGGAAGGTGGTCCAAGGGCCAAGGACACCAGAAGTCTCCACTGCTACAGGTAGCCAACTCTGTGGTGAGTAGGGAGGTGGTCCAAGGGCCAAGGACACCAGAAGTCTCCACTGCTACAGGTAGACAACTCTGTGGTAAGTAGGGAGGTGGTCCTAGGACCAAGGACACCAGAAGTCTCCACTGCTACAGGTAGACAACTCTGTGGTAAGTAGGGAGGTGGTCCTAGGACCAAGGACACAAGAAGTCTCCACTGCTACAGGTAGCCAACTCTGGGGTGAGTAGGGAGGTAGTCCTAGGGCCAAGGACACCAGAAGTCTCCACTGCTACAGGTAGCCAACTCTGTGGTGAGTAGGGAGGTGGTCCTAGGACCAAGGACACCAGAAGTCTCCACTGCTATGGGTTAAACCACGAACCTGTTGGAGAGAGATACTGGGATAAAAACTAGTTTTGTGGTCTAGTGGTGTGGTGTTGGTGGTGGTGGTGGTGGTATGGTGGTCTAGTGGTGTGGTGGTGGTATTGGTGGTCTAGTGGTGTGGTGGTGGTATTGGTGGTCTAGTGGTGTAGTATGGTGTGGTGTAGTGTAGTATGGTGTGGTGTGGTGGTATTGGTGGTCTAGTGGTGTGGTGGTAGTGGTAGTGCTGGTGCTGGTAGATCATGGTGGTGGTGGTGGTGGTAGTAGTAGTGGTGGTGGTAGTGATAGTGGTCGTAGTAGTAATAGTGGTGGTATTGATGGTAGTAGTAGAAGTGGTGGTAGTAGTGGTGGTAGTAGTGATGGTGATGGTAGTAGTGATGGTGATGGTGGTAGTAGTAGTAGTGGTGGTGGTGGTAGTAGTAGTAGTGGTGGTGGTGATGACAAAGGGTGTCAACTAATGGAGGAGGAGGCCGAAATAGACATATCTAACTTACATAAACAAGAAACAGCAGTTAGAAAATGATATATATATATCATCATCATCATCATCATCATCATCATTTAACGTCCGCTCTTCCCTGCTTGCAAGGGTGGGACGGGTCTTATTCAGCACAGCATCTCTCCACTCGTCACGGTCCCTCGTCATCTCCACCGTGAGCTTCAATGATCTGAGGTCTGTTCTCACCACCTCCGCCCATGTTTTTCGTGGTCTACCTCTACCACGTCTTCCTTCAACTGGCATTTCCTGGCACTTCTTCACCCATCGGTCATCCTCCATGCGCATCACATGTCCATACCACCTCAGTCTCCTCTCCCGTACACTACATTCTATCCCTCTCAGACACAGTTTCTCTCTCAACACATTTATGCTGGGTCGTTCACGCACATTTACACTGCACATCCAACGGAGCATGCTTGCCTCATTTCTCTCCAGCCGTCGCATATCTTCTGCGGTAGCTGCCCATGTCTCACTACCATGCAGCATCGCGCTCCTCACACAGGCATCATACAACCGGCCTTTCGTACGCAGGGAGAAACCCTTCTTCGTCAACAGAGGAAGCAGCTCCCTAAACTTCTTCCAACCCGTCCTTATTCTAGATACTATGGCCTCGGAACACCCTCCTCCCATGCTAATCTGATCTCCTAGGTACCGGAAGCTATCCACCACTTCTATAGCGCCCTCTCGCATTTGAAAAATGTGTCTATCAGTGCGACTTCTACTGTCTAATTTCCCTGTACATCTACTGCATACATATTTCTCCCTACCTGTTAGTTTGCCTGCTATCCCGCTACATCTCTTGTGTACCCAGGACCTACATTGTGTGCATTTTATAGAATTTATGCCAGTTCCTTTTCTGCATATCGAACATGGCCATTTCCCTGACGGAATCAGGGTTTTGTCCTCTTTTCTACTCATCAACACTTTTGTCTTAGCTCGATTTACTCTCAGTCCTCTTGCTTCCAACTGCTGTTTCCATAGCCGGAATTTATTCTCTAGCTCCTCTACTGATTCTGCCATAAGAGCCAGATCGTCAGCATAGAGAAGTTCCCATGGACAGCCAGTCTTAAACTCCTCTGTTATGGCTTGGAGGACTATAATGAACAAGAGCGGGCTGAGGACCGAACCCTGATGTACTCCTACTTGTATCTGGAATTCCTCACTAAACTCCATTCCTACCCTGACTTTACTGAGAGTACCTCTGTACAAAGTTTGCACTGTCCTTACAAGCCATTCCTCAACACCCAGCTTCCTTAGGGACCACCAGATGACAGATCGGGGTACCCTATCAAAGGCCTTCTCTAGGTCAACAAAGGCCAAGTATAGTGGCTTATTCTTCTCTAAGAACCTCTCTTGCATTTGTCTCACCAAGAAGAGGGCATCTGTTGTACTCTTCCCAGGCACAAAACCAAACTGCATCTCATCTAGTTTGACCCTTTCTCTAATTAGTTGTGCTAAAATCCTTTCTGCCACTTTCATAACCTGATCTATCAGTTTTATACCCCTATAATTGCTCCTCTCCAAAGCATCCCCTTTACCTTTGTAGCAATATATATATATATTGTTATACTTTGGGAGGGTCATGTTGCCAATAAGAAACACACGCACCAGTTGCTTTCACTTCAATTTAATTTATTATATATTTATAAATTTACAAATTTATAAATTTCTGGTTGGTTGGTTGGTTCCACAACCAGATAGTTGTTTATATATATATAGTCATAGTTCTTTCGTCACACACTCTGTCACCTCTTCAGTGACTGGGGATTTCTTTCTTCGTTTCTGTGCCTTTCCTTTCTTCTATCCTACGCCATTTTTCTATATATAATAAATTAAATTAAAGTGAAAGCAACTGGTGCGTGTGTTTCTTATTGGCAACATGACCCTCCCAAAGTATAACAATATCGGTTTCAACACACGATTTCAGATAAAGAATCTTGCTAAACAAATTCAGAAACGAAATATATATATATATATATATATAAAGAAAAAGAGATGAAATCGAAAATGCAACTGAAGTCTTATTTTTTATTTTTTTTTTTTTAAATATATATATTTATTTGATTCCTTTACTGGTTTCACAGTTCTTCTGCTTTTCAAAAGGTGAGTTGAGAAAAACCACAGACCCTCCATCTCAACTCACCTTTTGAAAAGCAGAAGAACTGTGAAACCGGTAAAGGAATCAAATAAATATATATTTAAAAAAAAAAATTAAAAAAAAATAAAAAAAAAAAAAAATAAGACTTCAGTTGCATTTTCGATTTCATCTCTTTTTCTTTATACTTTCACTCGTGTAGGACACCTCGGTTATTTTTCATTCTGTAAAAAAACCTCACTTTCTAATATATATATATATATATATGTGTGTGGACTGGGTGCATTTTGTTGTGTGACCTACATGACCACTCTACAGTGTGTACTGGATGCTTTTTCTTGTGTCACCAACACAACCATTACAAAGTGGACCTGGTGCTCTTTTGTCATGTCACCAGCATGACACCCTCACATGGCAGACATACATGTAGGATGCTCGTGCTGTATGTTCTGCATCTACCGGTAGAACGCGGTTGCCAGACGCCGACGGGTCTCAGCAAGCTCAGCAAAGGCTAAAAACATTCTTCACACAACAAACAACATTGTTTCTTGTTACTAATTAATATCTAGGTCAATTCGTTTAAAATAACAACAAACTAATTACGTACCATTAATTGATCAAATGTCTCCATGGCAACATTATCATTTAACATCCTCTTTCCTTGCTAGGGTTTATCTAATTAGTGGTGACGTCGGATGTTTTCTGGAGTTTAACTTTTTCTCTTCTTTCACATCACAGAACCCTGACTCCAGCCTGACTAGGAGTAGGAAGCTGTCATTCCCTGACGTTATCTCTAGGGATACGGGAATCAGTAGACAGGACCTGGGGGCAGCGATGGGGGACAGGGAATTCTGGGGCATGAGAGTGAGATCCATCATCTCGACAGTAGTCGACGAATGATGATGATGATGATGAGAATGGTGACATACTTTTTTAAAGGAAAACTACCCTGCTTCTTCTTCTTCGCCCACTTATTCCTGAGAGGGTCGTAGGAACAGAGTCCTCAAACACTCCTCCAAGCAGGTCCTGTCAGATGCAACCGTCTCCAACTGATCTGGCTGGATCGCCAAGTGTGTCCAGACAAGCTCATGGATGTTATCCAACCATCTTGCTTGATGCCTACCACTGGGTCTCCTGCCAGTTAGTTTTGCCTGTAAAATCTGTCCAGAGATTCTTTCCTGAGACATTCTAACCACATGCCCATAGTTTCAGAACTGTGACTCCGTAATTAAGTTGTTGATTTTTACCCGTCGATCTCAGAGACCCTGTTAAACAAAGCGTTGAACTTTGCTACCACTTACACCACCGTCCATGGTTTAGACAGGGAAATCATCGCTCACTGCCGGAAAACCCTCCTCTTCAACAACAGAGTAGCCCGGGCAAAGAAGTCTACAACTTCAGAACTATTCGACATCTCCATGGGATCGTTTGACAGTGCTGACGTATGTGACTTGGTTGGCCTATTTATTTTAGACATATTACGTGTTAGATTCCCGGACTTCCACACGGGAATATACCGCAACGATGGACTGACCTTATTGAGCCATAAAAGTGGTCACAACCTCGACCGGTTTAAAACCGACTTAGCTTCTACCTTCAATGAGTTAAGACTTAGGATAACAGTAGCTACCAACCTCTCTAGCGTAGATTTCTTAGACATTAATTTAGACCTTCGCACACCCACCCACAGACCCTTCCATAAGTTAAACGAAAAACTCAATTACATTCACAAGGACTCATGCCACCGTCCCACTGTTTTTAGAAACTTCGTAAATAATATCAGTACTAGAATCTCAAACCTCTCCTCTAATAAGGCTATCTTTGACAGTGCGGCACCCTACTATAACACGGCGTTAGCTAACAGCGGCTCTCGCAACCTATCACTTACTCTCCCACTAACAACAACAGCAACAAGAAAAGAAAGCGTAACAATAGACAAACTATCTGGTTCTCTCCTCCCTTCTCACTCAACATTAAAACCAATGTAGGCAAAAAATTACTAGCCCTCTTAGATAGACACTTCCCCATAGGTCATAAATACCGCTCCATGTTTAACCGACACAAAGTAAAACTAGGATACTCCTGCACTAAGAACATGAAGGCCCACATCACCAACAGCCCTAAGAGCAACATCACACCAGGGTGCTCTTGCCGTAAGCCCGAAGCTTGTCCCCTTCAACAGCAGTGCAATACACCCGCTGTAGTTTATGAAGCTGTGGTCACTTCCAACTGACCAAATCAACCACAGGAGGTCAAATTCTATGTGGGTGTGGCAGAGGGCTGATTTAAGGAACGCTACCTGAACCACCAGTTGACCTTTAGGTACCCGGACAGACGTTCATCCACGAAACTCGCGAGCCACGTATGGTCCCTCAAGGACTCAAATATAGACTACTCCATTCAATGGAAAGCCATCACTAAGTCCAAGCCATACGCAAGGGGCAATCTGTCATGTGGACTATGTTCTGATGAACGAATAAATATTCTAAAGAGATTACGCAATAGTGATTGCCTAAACTCAAGAAATGAATTCTTCACATGTTGTCCACACGTCTGGAAACACCTATCACATAACTACAAAGCTCCGGGTTGAATTATAACAACATCCTAATTTTCTTACCAACTAGAAACTTTAGGACTTTCACAGTTATCTCCCTTACACCTCTCGCACGCAATTTAGTATTGCCTGAGGGAAGTGACCATTTCTGCACATGCGCATTCGTACGGTTGTCCTTCCTGTTCCGTATAACCATGTCCATTACGAGCTGAGGATCCACTAAGGTGAAACAATTATTCCTGGTGTGGTGAACTAACTGTTGTGTAACCACTTCTATATATATATATATATATAAAAGAAGTTAATATGCCGATGGGTACTAAGTACCCCTAGAAATATATAGGTTGTCTATCATTTAAGGTTGTTCTATGGTATTAATTTGACATACCAGAACTATAATATTAAGATAAGCACAACAACCAAAATTCAACCAATTAAAAAATATAATTTAAATATTATAAGAATAGGTAAATATTTAAATTATATTTTTTAATTTATTTTAAAAAATAGGTTGAATTTTGCTTGTTGTGCTTATCTTAATATATATATATATATATATATATATATATATATATATATATATATATATATATATATGTTTTATGTGTAAGGTTATTCCGAAGAAAAAGAAAGGAAAAAAGAGTGCTCTATATATAGAACAGAGCTATTTAATTAGAAAGTGAACAACACAAAATATAGCTACTCCATTACCAAAGGTTTCTGGATCTTAGATAACATCTGTCTGATGACCGATCAAGACGTATATTAATATAGTCTGGGATCCAGAAACCTTTGGTAATGGATTAGTTATATTTTGTGTTGTTCACTTTTTAATTAAATATATATATATATAATTACAACAGTGACATAAACAAGTACTCAAGTTTCGTTGGGTTCTGGGCCCCAATGTCTTCAGCATGTCATGAGAAAAATAAACAACACACAACATTTTGGGGATAAACCTTTGAAAAAATTTTACAAAAATTTTCAAGAAAAATCATCATCACCGTTTTACGTCCGTTCTTCCACGCTAGCATGGGTTAGACGGGTTGTCCTGTTGTGGGCAGTGTCTGGTCGGCTGACCATGCCTTGCTCATACAGGAACTGATCTGGCTTGATTTCTACAGCTGGATGCCCTTCCTAACACCAACCTCATTTACAGTGAGTGCTGGGTGCTTTTTCGTGGCGCCTACACGTCCACTTTACAGTGTGGGCTGGGTGCTTTTTTGCCGTGGCACCTCCACGACCACCTTGCGGTGGGGGGGGGGGGGCATATTGTTTATATGCTTCAGCATGTACCCATGGGAGGTCGGGTACCCTGTATTACTGCGTGACGCCAGAAGTCACGGTATTATTAATGAAAAAATTTGACGACTTTTCCAAAAATTTCGAGGAATATTTTTTAGGAAAATTTTTAAAAGAAAATATTTGAAAAAAATGTGCTGACATTCTTCTGAAAATATTTTGAGGAAAAGAGAAAAATTCCCCCCAAAATCATTGAAAGAATATATATAATATATATCTGCATATATCTGTAAAATGGTTGTAATGGCAACATGACAAAAGGCGAACCAGCCCACACAGAAAGTGGTCATGATGGTGACATGGCAAAAAGCACCTAGTCCACGCTGTAAAGTGGTAATGTAGGTGTCACAACAAAAAACACCCAGTCCACACTGTAAAGTGGACATGTAGGTCTCACAACAAAAAGCACCCAGTCCACACTGTAAAGTGGTCATGTAGGTGTCACAACAAAAAGCACCCAGTCCACACTGTAAAGTGGTCATGTAGGTGTCACAACAGACAACAACCAGTCCACACTGTAAAGTGGTCATGTAGGTGTCACAACAAAAAGCACCCAGTCCACACTGTAAAGTGGTCATGTAGGTGTCACAACAACAACAACCAGTCCGCACTGTAAAGTGGTCATGTAGGTGTCACAACAAAAAGCACTCAGCCCACACTGTAAAGTGGTCATGTAGGTGTCACAACAAAAAGCACCCAGTCCACACTGTAAAGTGGTCATGTAGGTGTCACAACAGACAACAACCAGTCCACACTGTAAAGTGGTCATGTAGGTGTCACAACAAAAAGCACCCAGTCCACACTGTAAAGTGGTCATGTAGGTGTCACAACAAAAAGCACCCAGTCCACACTGTAAAGTGGTCATGTAGGTGTCAGAACAAAAAGCACCCAGTCCACACTGTAAAGTGGTCATGTAGCTGTCAGAACAAAAAGCACCCAGTACACACTGTAAAGTGGTCATGTAGGTGTCAGAACAAAAAGCACCCAGTACACACTGTAAAGTGGTCATGTAGGTGTCAGAACAAAAAGCACCCAGTACACACTGTAAAGTGGTCATGTAGATGTCACAACAAAAAAGCACCCAGTCCACACTGTAAAGTGGTCATGTAGGTGTCACAACAGACAACAACCAGTCCACACTGTAAAGTGGTCATGTAGGTGTCACAACAAAAAGCACCCAGTCCACACTGTAAAGTGGTCATGTAGGTGTCAGAACAAAAAGCACCCAGTACACACTGTAAAGTGGTCATGTAGGTGTCAGAACAAAAAGCACCCAGTACACACTGTAAAGTGGTCATGTAGGTGTCAGAACAAAAAGCACCCAGTCCACACTGTAAAGTGGTCATGTAGGTGTCACAACAAAAAAGCACCCAGCCCACATTGTAAAGTGGTCATGTAGGTGTCAGAACAAAAAGCACCCAGTACACACTGTAAAGTGGTCATGTAGATGTCACAACAAAAAAGCACCCAGTCCACACTGTAAAGTGGTCATGTAAGTGTCACAACAGACAACAACCAGTCCACACTGTAAAGTGGTCATGTAGGTGTCAGAACAAAAAGCACCCAGTACACACTGTAAAGTGGTCATGTAGATGTTACAACAAAAAAGCACCCAGTCCACACTGTAAAGTGGTCATGTAGGTGTCAGAACAAAAAGCACCCAGTCCACACTGTAAAGTGGTCATGTAGGTGTCAGAACAAAAAGCACCCAGTACACACTGTAAAGAGGTCATGTAGGTGTCAGAACAAAAAGCACCCAGTACACACTGTAAAGTGGTCATGTAGGTGTCAGAACAAAAAGCACCCAGTCCACACTGTAAAGTGGTCATGTAGGTGTCACAACAAAAAAGCACCCAGCCCACATTGTAAAGTGGTCATGTAGGTGTCACAACAGACAACAACCAGTCCACACTGTAAAGTGGTCATGTAGGTGTCACAACAAAAAAGCACCCAGTACACACTGTAAATGAGGTTGGCATTAGGAAGAACATCCGGCTGTTGAAACCAAGCCCAAATCAGTTCTGCATGAGTAAGACATGGTCACCTGACCTGGCACTGCCCACAATAGAACAACTCGTCTAACCCATGCTAGCATGAAAAAATGGACGTAAAACGGTGATGAAGATGATGTGTGTATTGAACAATTAAAAAAAAAAGACCTTTACCTGGCCAAATTTAACCCTTTAGTGTTCAAACCGGCCAGAATTCTCTACCTCCTCCTGTTGAAACTGGCTGTAACTGGTCGCTCAAACTGATGTTAAGGTATTGTTTTCGAAATAAATACTTTCAAAATCTCATAGATTCGATATTATGTGAGATAATTATGTGAGGTAAAGCCTTTACCATTAAAATATAATAGTATATAAAAAATAACTGTTTCTACTTTTGGCACAAGGCCAGCAATTACCCAGTACATTACTGGTACTTTATTTCATCGACCCCGTTAAGGATGAAAGGCAAAGTCAACCTCGGCGGGATTTGAACTGAGAATAATGTGAATGCTAAAGGATTAAATGAAACCCACTGTGTAAAAAAAAACCCAAAACATTATACTTTACCTGGCCAGGTTCAAATCATGTCTGTGATACTCCAAAGCTTTGCCATATTCTTGCAGAAAGAAGTAGGCGTTGCCCAGCTGACTGTAAATGGCACTCAATGTAGCAAAGTCGTCTGTTCCAGCTTTTACTGCTGCTTCAAAGTACTGAACTCCTGCCTGGCAGTCCCCAGCTCGACACAAACGTTCTCCTTCTAAAGCTAACTCCATACAGGAATAATCCATTACCTGAAACACAGACAGAAACATGGCTTTAACAGTGAAGAAGGGCTAGAGTTAGGGTTAATGTTAGAGTTAGGGGCTGGGGTTAGGGTTAATGTTAGAGGCTAGGGTTGTTAGAGTTAAGGTTAGAGTTAAGGTTAGAGTTGAGGTTAGGGTTAGGGGTTAGAATGAGGGTTAGATATAGGAGTTAGGGTTGGAGTTAGGGCTAGAGTTAGGGTTAATGTTAGAGTTAGGGGCTGGGGTTAGGGTTAGAGTTAAGGTTAGGGTTAGGGGTTAGAATGAGGGTTAGATATAGGGGTTAGGGTCGGAGTTAGGGCTAGAGTTAGGGTTAATGTTAGAATTAGGAGCTGGGGTTAGGGTTAGAGTTAAGGTTAGAGTTAGGGGTTAGAATGAGGGTTAGATATAGGGGTTAGGGTCGGAGTTAGGGCTAGAATTAGGGTTAATGTTAGGGGTAGAGTTAAGGTTAGAGTTGAGGTTAGGGTTAGGGGTTAGACATAAGGTTAGAGTTAGGATTAATGTTAAGGTTAGAGTTAAAAATAGGGGTTAGGGTTAAAGTTCGGGTTTAAGATAGTAGTTAGGGTTAAGGTTAGAGTTGAAATTAGGATTAGGGTAAGATTGCGGTTAGGGTGGAGTTTATAGATAGGGGGATGGATAGGGATAGGGTTAAGGTTAGGGATAGGGGTAAGGGTTGATATTATGGATAGGGGTAGGGTTAGAGTGGGGGTTAGGGTTAGGGTTAATGTGGGGGTTATGGGTAGGGTTAGTGTGGGGGTTAGGGTTAATGTGGGGGTTAGGGGTAGAGTTAGTGCAGAGGTTAAAGTTAGAGTCATAGATAGTGTTAGGGCTGAGGTTATGGAAAAGGTTAAAGTTAGGTTTAGGGAGAGGTTAGAGTGAGGGTTGAGATTATAGAATACCTAGTGCTGGGGTCGAGGTTTAGGGCCAGTGTTATGGATAGAGATAGGGTTAGGGTTAGTGTTGGTGGTGAGATTTAGGGCCATAAGATATGGCTAAGGATAGGGTTAATGTTAAGGCTGAGGTTATAGCTTGGGCTAGTGTTGGGATTAAGGGTTAGTGTTAGGGTTAATGTTATGGCTAGTGTCGGGGTTAATGTTATGGCTAGTGTCGGGGTTAATGTTATGGCTAGTGTTGGGTTAATGTTATGGCTAGTGTTGGGGTTAAGGTTATGGTTTCAGGGTGGTTTGATATTAAAAGTGTTAACTTATTCTCTCCTTCCAAAAGCTCTCACCATTCTGCCAATAATCCACCCCAATAATAGTCTCTAACTCAGAAGGAAGGCCACCACCATCTTCTGGGAGGAGAGAAGAAGAAAGTCAATCACAACGACACCCAGTGAATTACTGGTACTTCATTTTCACCTCAATTATTTTTACAATAACAAACGTCGTATCTCGAGGGAGGTAACTATTGAAAATTGAGAATTATCTCCCTTGACAAACTTTTTTTTTTTTGTTAGTTATTTTACAAGGCTCATTCAGAATGCAGCCGTGCTAGAGCACAGTCTATTGTTTTACTAGTTTCAGTCCGACTACGGCCATGCTGGGGCATAGTATATTATTTAAACATAATATCATACATAATATCTCGCTTGACATTACTCTATATATACTATTGTATTTTCACAGTAAAGGCTTTACCTCACATAATATCTCACATAACATTTACATTACTCTATATATACTATTGTATTTTCACAGTAAAGGCTTTACCTCACATAATATCTCACATAACATTTACATTACTCTATATATACTATTGTATTTTCACAATAAAGGTTTTATCTCACATAATATCTCACATAACATTTACATTACTCTATATATACTATTGTATTTTCACAATAAAGGCTTTATCTCACATAATATCTCACATAATATTTACATTACTCTATATATACTATTGTATTTTCACAGTAAAGACTGTACCTCACATAATATCTCGCATAACATTTACATTACTCTATATATACTATTGTATTTTCACAGTAAAGGCTTTACCTCACATAATATCTCACATAACATTTACATTACTCTATATATACTATTGTATTTTCACACTAAAGGCTTTACCTCACATAATATCTCATAACATTTACATTACTCTATATATACTATTGTATTTTCACAATAAAGGCTTTACCTCACATAATATCTCATAACATTTACATTACTCTATATATACTATTGTATTTTCACAGTAAAGGCTTTACCTCATATAATATCTCGCATAACATTTACATTACTCTATATATACTATTGTATTTTCACAGTAAAGTCTTTACCTCACATAATATCTCACATAACATTTACATTACTCTATATATACTATTGTATTTTCACACTAAAGGCTTTACCTCACATAATATCTCACAACATTTACATTACTCTATATATACTATTGTATCTTCACAGTAAAGGCTTTACCTCACATAATATCTCGCATAACATTTACATTACTCTATATATACTATTGTATTTTCACAATAAAGGCTTTATCTCACATAATATCTCACATAACATTTACATTACTCTATATATACTATTGTATAATCACAGTAAAGGCTTTACCTCACATAATACCTCACATAACATTTACATTACTCTATATATACTATTGTATTTTCACAGTAAAGGCTTTACCTCACATAATACCTCACATAACATTTACATTACTCTATATATACTATTGTATTTTCACAGTAAAGGCTTTACCTCACATATCTCACATAACATTTACATTACTCTATATATACTATTGTATTTTCACAGTAAAGGCTTTACCTCACATATCTCACATAACATTTACATTACTCTATATATACTATTGTATTTTCACAGTAAAGGCTTTACCTCACATAATACCTCACATAACATTTACATTACTCTATATATACTATTGTATTTTCACAGTAAAGGCTTTACCTCACATAATATCTCACATAACATTTACATTACTCTATATATACTATTGTATTTTCACAGTAAAGGCTTTACCTCACATAATATCTCACATAACATTTACATTACTCTATATATACTATTGTATTTTCACAGTAAAGGCTTTACCTCACATAATATCTCACTTAATATGGAATCTATGAGATTTTGATGTTATTTATTTTGAGAACAACACCTTAACATCAGTATAAGCAGCTGGTTATAGCCGGTTTGAACAGAAAGAGGTGAGAGAAATCTAGCTGGATGGCTGGTTTAAATGGTAAAGGGTTAAGAGGAATGGACTGGAAGAAGTTTGGTGGAGTGTACGGCAATGGGGAGAGATGAGCTCCCCCAGGCTTTAAAAATGCCCAAGAAGCGCAGTATGTCAATATGGTACCCGTATGACTCTACAACATGGCAATGGCAAGAAACAGGAAAAGATGGAGAACGCTGGTCCATAAGTCAATGACCCCCCGACCCATGGGGGATGGGTTGAGAAGAAGAAGAATGCACTAGGGTTGATTTAATTGAATTTCCCCTCCCTGACAATAAGAATTGTTGGCCTTGCGCCTAAATCAGAAACCCTTATTTAATGGTGAAGCAATTAAAAATTTATTAATTGATTAATTACCTTTAAAAGATGATTAAATGATGAATATCATAATTTGGTTCCATTAGAAATTTCTCTGAAAAAGAAGATAAAAGGAAATAAATATTGAGATATTGGAAATACATGATTGATTTGGGAATAGAATGACCCTTTCATTATCATATTTCTAATGAAAGACACTGTCTATGTCATTAACCATTTCATTATCATATTTCTAATGAAAGACACTGTCTATGTCATTAACCATTTCATTATCATATTTCTAATGAAAGACACTGTCTATGTCATTAACCCTTTCATTACCATATTTCTAATGGAAGACACTGTCTATGTCTTTAACCCTTTCATTACCATATTTCTAATGGAAGACACTGTCTATGTTATTAACCCTTTCATTACCATATTTCTAATGAAAGACACTGTCTATGTCATTAACCCTTTCATTACCATATTTCTAATGAACGATACTGCCTATGTCTTTAACCCTTTCATTACCATATTTCTAATGAAAGACACTGTCTATGTCATTAACCCTTCCATTACCATATTTCTAATGAAAGACACTGTCTATGTCTTTAACCCTTTCATTACCATATTTCTAATGGAAGACACTGTCTATGTTATTAACCCTTTCATTACCATATTTCTAATGAAAGACACTGTCTATGTCATTAACCCTTTCATTACCATATTTCTAATGAACGATACTGCCTATGTCTTTAACCCTTTCATTACCATATTTCTAATGAAAGACACTGTCTATGTCATTAACCCTTTCATTACCATATTTCTAATGAACGATACTGCCTATGTCTTTAACCCTTTCATTACCATAT
>OZ024765.1:20102356-20107356 GCA_964016885.1 Eledone cirrhosa
TCAGGGTTGCAGGTGTTATATCAGAGTTTTCCTTCTCCTAGAATTCTGCCTTGACAAAGGCTAAGGGGTCATCTCTCCCAGTGATTTTGGATGGCCATTGACTCTTAAGAGCTCCTTTGCCCTTTGACAGGTTTTGTTTTTAGTCCTGCAGGATGTCCATAGTCACCCTCCTCACCAAGAAACCTTGGTGGGGTTGCTAGTTTAGTCGCCAACGACCCAACCATGAGACAGGTTGTACTGGGATACATGTTACCAGTAGCACCAACTGGTGACCTGACACATACATACATACATACATACATACATACATACATACATACATACATACATACATACACACTCATACTTTGCATGACAATTAACACCTGGTTACAGGTAGCTATTGTCCCATGGATATATTTTAACAATTGTTAATAGACATATTAATGGTGGTGGTGGTGGTGATAGTGGTGGTGGTGGTATAGCGGTGGTGGTGGTATAGCGGTGGTGGTGTATAGTGGTGGTGGTGCTAGTGATGGTGCTGTTGGTGGTGGTGTTGGTGGTGCTGATAGTGGTGATGGTGGTGGTAGTGGTGTTGGTGGTGCTGATAGTGGTGATGGTAGTGGTGGTAGTGGTGTTGGTGCTGGTGGTAGTGGTGATGGTGTTGGTGGTGCTGATAGTGGTGTTGGTGGTGGTGGTAGTGGTGATGGTGGTGGTGTTGGTGGTGCTGATAGTGGTGGTGATGGTGGTGCTGCTGCTGGTGGTGGTGTTGCTGATGACAGTGATGCTGGTGCTGGTGGTGGTGGTGGTGTTGGTGGTGTTGCTGCTGCTGATGGTGATGATGACAGTGATGGTGAAAGTTATGATGGTGATGATGATGGTTATGATGGTGATGATGATGGTGACGCTGATGATAGTTATGATGGTGATGATGATGATACATTGCTGGCCTTGTGCCGAAATTAAGGCCTCATTATTCCACCAGAGAATGGCAAGCTGAGGAGTTTAATTGAAGGGGGGGGGGGGGGGGGGGGTGCAGTGAGAGATAGAGAGAATCGTTAGATAATGATTCATTAATGTGTTATTGATCAGCTAATTACGTACATTACATTAATTATCATCATCATCACCATCATCATCATCATAACCATCATCATCATCATAACCATCAACATTATGACTTAATGATGCAGCAAATATCTGGTTTACAATAGGTACACTGTATCCCTGTGTATACCTGGTTTACAACAGGTACACTGTATCCCTGTGTATATCTGGTTTACAATAGGTACACTGTATCCCTGTGTATATCTGGTTTACAATAGGTACACTGTATCCCTGTGTATACCTAGTTTACAATAGGTACACTGTATCCCTGTGTATACCTGGTTTACAACAGGTACACTGTATCCCTGTGTATATCTGGTTTACAACAGGTACACTGTATCCCTGTGTATATCTGGTTTACAACAGGTACACTGTATCCCTGTGTATACCTGGTTTACAATAGGTACACTGTATCCCTGTGTATATCTGGTTTACAATAGGTACACTGTATCCCTGTGTATATCCAGTTTACAATAGGTACACTGTATCCCTGTGTATATCTGGTTTACAACAGGTACACTGTATCCCTGTGTATATCTGGTTTACAATAGGTACACTGTATCCCTGTGTATACCTGGTTTACAACAGGTACACTGTATCCCTGTGTATATCTGGTTTACAATAGGTACACTGTATCCCTGTGTATACCTGGTTTACAACAGGTACACTGTATCCCTGTGTATACCTGGTTTACAACAGGTACACTGTATCCCTGTGTATACCTGGTTTACAATAGGTACACTGTATCCCTGTGTATATCTGGTTTACAATAGGTACACTGTATCCCTGTGTATATCCAGTTTACAATAGGTACACTGTATCCCTGTGTATATCTGGTTTACAACAGGTACACTGTATCCCTGTGTATATCTGGTTTACAATAGGTACACTGTATCCCTGTGTATACCTGGTTTACAACAGGTACACTGTATCCCTGTGTATATCTGGTTTACAATAGGTACACTGTATCCCTGTGTATATCTGGTTTACAATAGGTACACTGTATCCCTGTGTATACCTAGTTTACAATAGGTACACTGTATCCCTGTGTATACCTGGTTTACAACAGGTACACTGTATCCCTGTGTATATCTGGTTTACAACAGGTACACTGTATCCCTGTGTATACCTGGTTTACAATAGGTACACTGTATCCCTGTGTATATCTGGTTTACAATAGGTACACTGTATCCCTGTGTATATCCAGTTTACAATAGGTACACTGTATCCCTGTGTATATCTGGTTTACAACAGGTACACTGTATCCCTGTGTATATCTGGTTTACAATAGGTACACTGTATCCCTGTGTATATCTAGTTTACAATAGGTACACTGTATCCCTGTGTATATCCAGTTTACAATAGGTACACTGTATCCCTGTGTATATCTGGTTTACAACAGGTACACTGTATCCCTGTGTATATCTGGTTTACAATAGGTACACTGTATCCCTGTGTATATCTGGTTTACAATAGGTACACTGTATCCCTGTGTATATCTGGTTTACAATAGGTACACTGTATCTCTGTGTATATCTGGTTTACAATAGGTACACTGTATCCCTGTGTATATCCAGTTTACAATAGGTACACTGTATCCCTGTGTATATGTAGTTTACAATAGGTACACTGTTGCCCTGGGTATACCTGGTTTACAATAGGTACACTGTATCCCTGTGTTTACCTGGTTTACAATAGGTAAACTGTATCCTGTGTATATCTGGTTTACAATAGGTACACTGTATCCCTGTGTATATCTGGTTTACAATAGGTACACTATCCCTGTGTATATCTAGTTTACAATAGGTACACTGTATCCCTGTGTATATCTAGTTTACAATAGGTACACTGTATCCCTGTGTATACCTGGTTTACAATAGGTACACTGTATCTCTGTGTATATCTGGTTTACAATAGGTACACTGTATCCCTGTGTATATCTGGTTTACAATAGGTACACTGTATCCCTGTGTATATCCAGTTTACAATAGGTACACTGTATCCCTGTGTATATCTAGTTTACAATAGGTACACTGTATCCCTGTGTATATCTGGTTTACAATAGGTACACTGTATCCCTGTGTATACCTGGTTTACAATAGGTACACTGTATCCCTGTGTATATCCAGTTTACAATAGGTACACTGTATCCCTGTGTATATCCAGTTTACAATAGGTACACTGTATCCCTGTGTATACCTGGTTTACAATAGGTACACTGTATCTCTGTGTATATTGGGTTTACAATAGGTACACTGTATCTCTGTGTATATTGGGTTTACAATAGGTACACTGTATCCCTGTGTATATCTAGTTTACAATAGGTACACTGTATCCCTGTGTATATCTGGTTTACAATAGGTACACTGTATCTCTGTGTATATTGGGTTTACAATAGGTACACTGTATCCCTGTGTATATCTGGTTTACAACAGGTACACTGTATCCCTGTGTATATCTGGTTTACAATAGGTACACTGTATCCCTGTGTATATCTAGTTTACAATAGGTACACTGTATACCTGTGTATATCTAGTTTACAATAGGTACACTGTATCCCTGTGTATATCTAGTTTACAATAGGTACACTGTATCCCTGTGTATATCTGGTTTACAATAGGTACACTGTATCCCTGTGTATATTGGGTTTACAATAGGTACACTATATCCCTGTGTATACCTGGTTTACAATAGGTACACTGTATCCCTGTGTATATCTAGTTTACAATAGGTACACTGTATCCCTGTGTATATCTAGTTTACAATAGGTACACTGAATCTCTGTGTATATTGGGTTTACAATAGGTACACTGTATCTCTGTGTATATTGGGTTTACAATAGGTACACTGTATCTCTGTGTATATTGGGTTTACAATAGGTACACTGTATCCCTGTGTATATCTGGTTTACAACAGGTACACTGTATCCCTGTGTATATCTGGTTTACAACAGGTACACTGTATCCCTGTGTATATCCAGTTTACAACAGGTACACTGTATCCCTGTGTATATCTGGTTTACAATAGGTACACTGTATCCCTGTGTATATCTAGTTTACAATAGGTACACTGTATCCCTGTGTATATCTGGTTTACAATAGGTACACTGTATCCCTGTGTATATCTAGTTTACAATAGGTACACTGTATCCCTGTGTATATCTAGTTTACAATAGGTACACTGTATCCCTGTGTATATGTAGTTTACCACAGGTACACTGTATCCCTGTGTATATCTAGTTTACAATAGGTACACTGTATCCCTGTGTATATCTAGTTTACAATGGGTACACTGTATCCCTGTGTATATCTAGTTTACAATGGGTACACTGTATCCCTGTGTATATCTGGTTTACAATAGGTACACTGTATCCCTGTGTATATCTGGTTTACAATAGGTACACTGTATCCCTGTGTATATCTGGTTTACAATAGGTACACTGTATCCCTGTGTATATCTAGTTTACAATAGGTACACTGTATCCCTGTGTGTATCTAGTTTACAATAGGTACACTGTATCCCTGTGTATATCTAGTTTACAATAGGTACACTGTATCCCTGTGTATATCCAGTTTACAATAGGTACATGTATCCCTGTGTATATCTAGTTTACAATAGGTACACTGTATCCCTGTGTATACCTGGTTTACAATAGGTAAACTGTATCCCTGTGTATACCTGGTTTACAATAGGTAAACTGTATCCCTGTGTATATTGGGTTTACAATAGGTACACTGTATCCCTGTGTATATCTGGTTTACAACAGGTACACTGTATCCCTGTGTGTATCTGGTTTACAACAGGTACATTGTATCCCTGTGTATATCTAGTTTACAACAGGTACACTGTATCCCTGTGTATATCTAGTTTACAATAGGTACACTGTATCCCTGTGTATATCTGGTTTACAATAG
>OZ024765.1:20114856-20117356 GCA_964016885.1 Eledone cirrhosa
AAGTCACTTTCAAATCAAGTTAAATTCTAAATACACACACACAAACATATATATTTATATATATATATATATATGTGTGTGTATTGGCACCAATATATATATATATATATGCGTGTGTGTATCTATGCGTGTGTGTATATATATGTGTTTATATATATATGTGTGTATGTATATATGTGTGTATGTAAATATGTGTGTGTGTATATATATATATATGAGTGTGTGTGTGTATGCGTGTGTGTATATATGTGTGTATGTATATATATATATATATATCTCTGAGTGTGTGTGTGTATCTATGCGTGTGTGTATATAAGTGTGTATGTATATATGTGTGTATATATATATATGTGTGTGTGTGTGTGTGTGTGTTAGTCTCCAGGGATGCATTCAACAGTAATCCACGCCTTGCCCCCACCATCACCACCACACCATCACATCCCTTCTTCCTTCTCTTATCTCCAAATTCTTCCTTCACCATTTCTTGTAACAAACTTTCTCTCCCCTGTCATGGGTGTATATATCTAAAACGAGATATATATATATAGGAATCGGTGAATCCATACGTACATATGTGTGCATGTGTGTATATATATATACATACTACTGTACGTCTGTATACATGTATGTATGTACGTGTACATACTTATATTTATATATATATAGGTGTATATATAGATATGTATACGTTTATGTGTATAAGTATATATATATCTATACGTTTGTGTGTATAAGTATATATATCTATACGTTTGTGTGTATAAGTATATATATCTATACGTTTGTGTGTATAAGTATATATATATCTATACGTTTGTGAGTGTATAAGTATATATATCTATAAGTTTGTGTGTATAAGTATATATATCTATAGGTATATATATATGTGTAAGTATATATATTTGTACGTATATATATGTATGAGTGTAAGTATATATATTTGTAGTATATATATATATATATATATATATATGTTTGTGTGTGTATAAGTATATATATCTATAGATAAATATATATATATGTGTAAGTATATATATTTGTAGGTATGTATATATAGATATGTGTGTGTGTGTATATATATATATATATATGTGTGTGTATTTATAGTAGTAGGGGCTAATTTGCAATAAAGAGTATATTTTTTATAAATAATGTGTGATATATATATATACGACAGCAACTACTATATATATATATATATTTTTTTTTTTTTTTAAATCCAGAAAGAGTCCAGGCCCATCGGCTGAACTCTTGCTGTTTCGATAGCTAGTTCCAGACTATATATACATACATATATATAGTCTGGAACTATATAGTGTGTATATATATATATATATATATAGTGTATATATGTGTGTATGTATATATATATAGTAAGTAGTAGTGTTGAAAGATGGGGGGGGGGGGGTAGTTCAGTTAGCAACAGAGAAGAAAGCAGGCGGCATCAGGTTTCCACTAGGAAACCAAACTACACGACTTCCGCTTTGTAGGTGTAGCTCTCCAGTGTCTAGAGATAAACAAACCTCCCTCCATACTCACACTCACACCCGCCAAACCGCATGTACTCGTCCGTCTTTCCGTCTATCTTTCTCTCTTTTCTTCAGTGACCTTAACATTGGCAGTATCGGTAGAGCGTCTGTCGCCATGTTTTGCAGCATAGAGTTACGGCCCTTTACGATCTGAGTTCAAATCTCGTTGAGGTTAACTTTGCCTTTCATCCTTACAGGGTCGATAAAATAAAGCACCAGTAATTCACTGGCCTTGTGCCACAAAAGTAGAAACAATTATTATAATAAAGTAGACGTCCAGCATAGAGTTATAGCCCTTTACATTCTGAGTTCAAATACCGTCGAAGTTAGCTTTTCTTTTCATCCTTACGGGGGTCGATAAAATAAAGTACCAGTAATATACTGGGCAATTGCTGGCCTTTTACCTATACTAGAAATCATTATTATGGATTGGCAGTATTGGTAGAGGGTCGGGCGCCATGCTTTGAAGCATAGAGTTACCTCCCTTTATGATCTGAGTTCAAATCCCGCCGAAGTTAACTTTGCCTTTCATCCTTACAAAGGTCGATAAAATAAAGTACCAGTAATGCACTGGGTGTTTGCTGGCCTTGTGCCTAAAGTAGAAACAATTATTATAACGTAAAAGGCTAGTGGATTGGCAGTATCGGTAGAAGGTCGGGCGCCATGCTTTGAAGCATAGAGTTACCGCCCTTTATGATCTGAGCTCAAATCCCACCGAAGTTAACTTTGCCTTTCATCCTTACAAAGGTCGATAAAATAAAGTACCAGTAATACACTGCGGTATATGTTGGCCTTGTGCCAAAAATAGAAACAATTATTATTATTACGTAAAAGACCAGCACGGAGTTATGACCCCTTACGTTCTCAGTTCAAATCCCGCCGAGGTTAGCTTTGCTTTTCATGCTTACGGGGGTTGGTAAAGTAAAGTATATTTACAGGATAGATAAGATCAAGTACCAGTAATATACTGG